>DWHO01000407.1:0-20773 GCA_018247575.1 Eurytides lysithous rurik
GCTGGTGGCGCCTGCCGCGGCGTGCCCTGCGCTCGCTCGGCGCCACCAGCAGCGGCCGCGACTCGTCCTCCCCATCGCTGCGGATCGCACCGAAGTTAGTCTCACACTGACATGTCACAACATCAACTTCACTCTGAAGATCGTCCGTCACTAAACTACTGTATTCCCAATACTCGTCATCATTTCCCAAAGGGCAATTAATTAATAACTATAAATTTATTTAGTTAGATTTGTTTTTATTGTATCGTTTTTAAAACGTATATATTAAGTTAACTTACTTCTCATCATTATTAGGATTCTGTTCATTGTCTTCTGTGGGTTGGGCGCTCTGAAAAGAATAAAAAAAGAAGTTTTGAACATATCTTTAGGAAATGAGGCTATGAGAGTAAAAGGAAGAGTGAGAGCACCTGTGTCAGTGCAAACCCTTGTGCACAATAAATTCTAATATATCCTCCGCACTTGGCTGATCTCTTGTAGATCGGCCGCCGTGGCCGGAATCAGTTGGGAGGACATCACATCATATACATATAAAAAAAATTAAAAATTGCAAGAAGTGACCATCATATCTGCCTGTTCTTTAACATAATAATTGATTTAATTTAACTTATTTCCTAAAATTTCACTTACAGCTTTATAGACTTGCAAAGGAAAGATTTTTTGCTCTTGTCAGTCTATAACTATGTACCTCCAAAAGGATGTCTACAGTAATAACCACTTAATCGAACACACACACACACACACACATGCATGTCCTTTATGACTTTTTTGATTATGGCATGAGTTCAGTATTCAGAAGAATGAAGCTTTAGAGTTACATAGATTAAAATCACAACGATTTATTCTATTCATGTCACTTAGTAAGGAATTATAGCCTGATCATTTAATTGCTTGTTAAATGAAATAATTAATAAAAATCTGATGAGTATGGGTAGATTACTATGTGGTTGGTAATATGTCTCCCCCACTTGTGCATTCGTTTATCCTCTGGCCGTGTCAGATCTGTATCATCGGATATTGAGAGAAAAATGAGCAGAGAGTGAAGATAAAACTGTAACTCTTCCATGTGGTTGGTTAATTTCTCGCAGAATAGACTTCTTTTAAATTTGATACAAACAATTTTTTTTTAAACGGTGCCCTTATTGTAATATAGAAATATTTTGTGTTACAAGGGCTTTTTACAAATATATTTTGTAGAAATATTCATACCGGGTGGGAATCGAACTCACGAACTGCGACGCCTAAGCCAATAGCTTAGCGACTGGGTCATCATTATATACAAATATGTAATATTAAAAATAGGTATCGCGTAGAGCCGTAGCAAGGAGCTGACCTCGGCGTCAGCTTCGTTGGGGGTCTGTGCAGGAGTCCCTCGTAGCCGCGCCACGTAGCGCGCTGCGCGCACGAACGGATTCTCTCGCTGCTCCTCAAACGTCCCGCCCTGTTGATAATGTTTGAGTTAAGCACGCACTTACATTAGTTATTTAACAAGTTGAAGTAACTAAGGGAAAAACTAAGGGAAAAACATAAAGAAAAAGGGGATCAAAAGGTAAAATAGCGGAAAGTCAATTATTAAATTCAGTTCACATATCGGTAGGGAATATTAACATCTTGATATGATAATCGTTATAACAATTCAGTGTTAATCTATAATTGGTGGCCCGTTGGTGTAGTGGTTAGTGATCCTGACTGCAAAACCAAAGGTCGTGGGTTCGATTCCCACCCATGACAAATATTTGTGCGATGAGCATAGGTATTTGTTCTGTTTCTGGGTGTTAATTTTCTTAATAAGTATGTATTTAAAAAAATATATAAGTATGCATATCAGCTGTCTGATTACCATAGTACAGGCTCTGCCTAGTTTGGGATCAGATGGCAGTGTGTGCGATGTCCCATGATATTATTATTATAATTTCTCAATTTGTTAGTCTTCTATTTAGCGTTCAGGGGTGCACATATTTACATTGTGTGTGTGAGCTTGCCTGCGAAGAGTGTATCCTGGAATTAAGCAGCTGCGTGTAGTCATAGGCACAGGTCATTGACGGCACGATGTGAGAGCACGTCGTATATTAATAATATAATATTCGGTACGCGAATGTGCGAATAGCCACACGGGATATGTCTATCCGGTGGTGATGAGAAGGCATCACTAAGTGGTCTAGTGGTGCCCTAAAACAGCGATGGCACAGTGGAGGCATCCGTCTCCCCGTTGAGTGCGTATGCGTTGTGCTGAGGGGCACCGGTGTGTTCCATAGGAGATCCCGGAGTCCCTCGTAATGCACTGAGGGTGGCCAATGAAGGGGTTTAAATGGGTAAAAATCCACCATAACCTAGTTTTCCTCCGGCAGGGAAGGTGTCTTTCGCAGATTTTTCTCCAGTAACAAAAAAAAGTCCGTCAATCGCGTTGTGGTGTGAGAGCGTGTACAAAGGTGCGTTAGTACGTGGTACGTTAGGAGTGGGGGGAAAAGGGGCTGATGATGCAAGTTTGCTTGCAGTGTTTTTCTTTTCTACTTCGACTACACGCAACCTGCGTTATATATTTCCGAGACAAAAGGTGGACGAGTTGTCCACCTGATGTTGCTTTGAGTGCTTGTGCTACTAGATGAGTGTTAACCTTTTGTGGACGACGTTTTTAGCTAGCAGGATGATGGGATTTTTGCAAATTTGTCACACGAATACATAGTGCAATTAAATTATCACACTAAAACGGTTGGAGATAACGAAATATAGTATAAACACTGTCGCCTCTCACGAGCCACTCATCCCACCACTAAAAATTGTGACGACCGTGAAAGATTGCGAGCGTCGGTGGGCGTGGCTTAATGCGTGCGTGGTCGCGATCTCGTGCGGGAATTTTGTGTAGTCACGTGATACAGTGGTCACGTGACGTGGTGGTCACGTGCCTGCGTGGGCTCCCGCGTCTCGACGAGCGGCTCGGAGGCGTCGCTGTCGGAGTCGGAGCGCGCGCGCCTCTCGCCCGCCGCGAGCACGCGCCTCTTGCACACGGGGCACACGCGCCGGTTCTGCGTCAGCCACGGGTCGATGCACTTCGCGTGGTACGCTGACGAATTGAGAAAAAAACCTTTATTATGACACTCGATCGCGTTATATGTAGCAGTTAGTATTGTTGCTAATTTGTTTGATAATATAGAGTGAGGAGGCGAGAAGGCCTCTGCATGTAGGCCCTAAGGACATTTAGCAAAATTAAATTACATAATAATTATCATGATTTCAGTTTTAAACAAGTCATCTTTTACGCTAACATTCACCGAGTGCTTTAAGTAATTTAGGACTGTCTATAGCTCTTATGCTGTAACTTTTTTTATGGAGCAGTAGGCAAACGCGCGAGCGCCTTACCCGATTCTTTCTTCATCATAGGTAAGGCGCTCGCGATGAGGACATTCGATACTTGACTTGCAAATGTGAATTGTTGGTAGAATGAGGGAGGTGGAGAAAGGGGAGTGAGACGCCGAATTTTGGGAAGGGAAAGGAAGGAAAGGGAAGGATCCCTCCCGGATGAAAAGAAGGGAGAGGCTGAAAAAGGAAGGAGGAGGGACGGGGCTGGGCCACCGGCCAAGTTACTCACCGGACGAAACGCGGAAACACAAACATTTCCACTTTACGCCGATTTTCTGTGAGGTCGTGGTACTAATCTGTTTCAAGTCGACTCATTCAGCAGCAGCGCGAGCTGCTATATGGTTCTACCACCATAAACGGAGCCACTCAGAGATATATGGTGTTATATATCTGTGCCCAGTAATTACACTGGCAACATTGCTCTTCGAACCGAAACGCAGTACTGCTTAAAAATTGCTATTTGGCGGCAGAAAACTGAGAATGCAGGAATACCATCCCAGGCAAAACCTCCAAAGGAGTCCTATAATTTAGAAGGTTATTTGTTACGATTCTTTCAAGTTGTAACAGATCCTTTGTTGCCTGGCTAATCCAATAGCTTACGACGACTATTTGTGTGAACTACAAATGATTTTTCCTAATATGGGTGTTTGTCCTCATGAAATTTATGCATGTAAAACGCCCTTACAACACATGATATTTCTATCACACAGCAGTGTCCCTATTGTTTGTGTTTTAATCAAAAAACGAATTAATAATGATGAATGATCAGCTTATGTCAAATGGCTAGCGTACGGATTGGGCCACAGATTGTATCGAGGCATCTTCCCACTGTGGATTAATGGCCCGTCTAGTGCGTTGTTTTAACGACAGAGCTGCGGAGGGCCACATCCACAGCCACATTACACGTACATCGTCTCACTGTAGGTGCGTCTGCCTGACGTACGCCCTATGAGGGCTGCTGCGGTTAAGAACAATACCCCCTCCGCGGAGAGCCGAACCAGACCACAGCCCCACTATGAGACGATGCCACTCGCTGCCACACTCCTCGGAGTGTAGCAGTGTCCGCCCTTGGCGTAAGCGTCGACCAGTCTCTGAACTGGTCGAGATTCCGCCCCAGTAATGGGGACATCCCCGAGGCTCGATTCAGCCGGCCGAGAGGTGGCTGCATTACATCAGTCATCGAAGCACCATAAAGATTACGAGCACTCACCATGAGCACAGGGGAGCACCCTGAGACGTTCCCCCTCCTGGTAGTCGTCGAGGCAGATGGCGCACGTGTCGTAGGGATCGCCCTTGCTGAACTTGCAAGTGGGGATCTTCGAGAGCGCTCTATTCGGCAGCCTGTGCCGCCTCGCTCGCCTCCTGTCTTTTATGCACTTCACTATCTGCAATCGTGATGATTTCAATATGAAAGTAGTCATTCTATTTCTTGAAATATATTCGCATAAATACAGGAAAGTGTTCCTGTATTTATGAGAACTAGTGATCGCTTAGTAATCGAAATCGACCAAGGCCTTCTTAAGAACCCTCCATAGCAATTGAATAATATAATTTTTTTGACTATGACGTTTATGATTGTGGAATCATCAAGTGTTTGATGTTAGTAGTATAAACGTAAACAATGAACGAATTACCTTATCTAATTTAATATACATATTATGAATGACAAAAAACTATAACTACTAATCTGCTAAATTTCATTCTCATCCGCGAGCGCAATAGGCTGTAAAAGGGGTCCAAAGTTCTCTCTTCATGTATTAATATATAAATACTGCACATTGCTAAAATTTGAGAGGATCAGACTAATACATACACATTGTTGAAACTAGACGAAGATGAGATTGTCCAGGGGTGGCCATGGACTCTGTAAAATGTGTATTCGATTCTCAGCCCGGACAAATTTGTGCGATGAGCAGAGGTACTTATTCTGTGTCTGGGTGTTAATTATCTATATAAGTTAGTATTTTAAAACATATAAGTCTCAATATCAGTTGTCTAATTATCATAGTACAGACTCTGCCTAGTTGGGGATGGGATTCCAATGTGTGAGATGTCCCATCATATTATTATTATTTTTATATACATGAATTAATCACATAACAATCAATATTTATGTTTGTAGTAGTATGATTTGGTGAAAAAAAAAGGTTTCTGGAAAAACGTTCCCTTTACAATATATTCTAACCGGTTTAGAGGCAAAGATAAACAGAACGATGACGTCATAAATTGGCTATATACGAGAGAACATCGACCACAAACACATAATAATATTTATTGCCATAAAGTAGTATGCAATTATAATCTGACACGGAATAAGTATCCCGCACAGTGCTGATTTTTCAGCCGTATCCTGCTCCCTGGGATGATGTGCGGGAGGGAGGTGTGTGTCTCCTCTATCGCCAATTGTAATGTTCAAGCTTAGATTTACTAACGAGACTCTACATAATGTTCAAGCTTAGATTTACTAATGGGACTCTACATAATGCTCAAGCATAATTTATTAATGGGACTCTACATAATGTTCAAGCTTAGATTTACTAATGGGACTCTACATAATGCTCAAGCATAATTTATTAATGGGCCTCTACATAATGTTCAAGCTTAGATTTATTAATGAGACTACATAATGTTCAAACTTAGACATACTAACGAGACTACATTATGTTCAAAGTTAGGTTTAATGAGACTACATAATATTCAAGCTTACATTTACTAATGTGGTACTAACACAAAAACTTACCATAAATATGAGTATAACCACTAGACAAAGCACCACCACCACGGCGAAGGGCACCAACAGACTGTTGATATTGTACGGCAGCTCACCGTTCACCATTATATAATAACTGGAAATTGAAAAATGCATATTGTTGACCCGTTTGGCGCAGCGTCGCCGGCCCTGGGTATGATTCCCTCCCAGGGCAAATATTTGTGCGTGCTACAGTTGAATGTTCGGGATCTGGGCGTGTCTGTCTAGGCCCTCTAGCATGCTTGCGTTTGTTAAAGTTCAAGTTTCAATTGAATATAATGAAGTAGTGACGTTCCAAATAATGAAGTAGTGACGTTCTATAGCTTAGACATCTTTAAGAATTTTGTGTAACTTTACTATCTTTTATGAATTAGTGTCGTACCTCCATGTCAAATCACAGTTATATTCCGCAGTCTTTAAGTGGTAGGACCCTTTTGCAGGCACTGGTACACATCAGGATCATCTTCTACGGAGTGTTCCGTAGGAGATCCTTGAGTCCCTCGTAATGCACTGAGAGTGACCACCGAGGGGGTTTTAGTAGATAAAAATCCCACATAACCTTGTCTTCCTCCAGGAGGCGAGGTATCTTCTAAGACCTCTCCCGTAACAAAAAAAAACGACCCTTTTGCAGAGTCCACCTGGGATGGTACCACTGCATTGCCAGTTATTTTTCCGCCAAGCAGTAATGTGTAGTCACTGGACATAGAGACATGCCATCTTAAATCTCTGGGTGACAAGCTGGTAGCATTGTGATGTTATGGACAGGTATGTCACTCACCTTCAAGCCACGATTTGCCTTTCTCGTTACTTTAATCCGTAAAAAAATATTTAGTACACTTACTGGGCCGACGTGTAGAGGTACTGCTCCGACAGAATGATTCCGGCCAGGTCGCTCACGAACACCGACGGTATAGTTATGCCATCGGGATTTTTCGCTGACATCGTCTCTGCGTAAAAAACAAATTTTATTTATTACACACCAACAGCTGTACACGCAATTCTTAACATAGAGTTTTTAAACAATGGTATAACCAATTCGTGTGAATGCCATTATGGTGGTAGAACCACGACCTCACAGAAAATCGGCATAAAGTAGAAGTATTTTTGCTTCCACGTTTCGTCCGGTGAGTGAGGTGGCTCTTTCCTCTCACTCCCCTCACTACTTCTGGTTCTATCCCCTCGCTTCCTCCCTCCTGCTAACCCTTTTTCCATCCCGATCTCTCTCACTCCTCCTCCCACCCTATTTCAAAAATTCCCCCGTTAAAGGCTGACAACGCATTAGCACCCTCTGTAATGTTGCAAATGTATTTTACCAACATTGTTACATTAAAATAACTTTGGCCATAAAAAAGGCGGATTCGGTACATAAAAGTGCTAAACAACATTGTTTTTTTTATCGTTTCATTAAACGGTTTTATTAAGAGAAGGATAATTATGCGAGTTGACTGTGCAATTAAAAAGTTAATTATACATCAGTAACGAACATGGTAACGAGTTACAACGATATTTAATGCGCTGATACTATATTTTTTGTATAAAAAATAATATAACTTGTTGATTCGGCCTTATATCTCGTAAACATTTTACGTACATAAATAATATAATGAGAAAACGTAAACAAAACTATATCAAGGCCATAAAGACGTCCGAATCGTTTTTAAATCGATCTACTTATTTATATCGAATGATGTTTACGCTTACAATGTTTATATATCTTTTTTATGGCGGAAGCTACGGAAATTATACGGTTGTCATGAGACTTGATACAATTTTCGTTAGATATCTCAGGAACAACGGAGGAGATTGAGAAAAAACATACTTTAGATATTAAGTCAAACATATTTTACTTTTGGGAATATGGTGGATATATAAGCAGTTCACCGAAACCAGTAATATTTTAAAAGTGGTCTACGAGAAAAAAATGGGGTAGTTGGAAAGCATTGTTGTGAAGTAACTGCAATCTCTTGGATATTGTCATATGCTGGCTATAAGCGATTTTCACCACTAATAGATAGACTTGTTTTATTACACCCGGGATAAAATACTCCATCAGCGGGGCAGAGCTTTGAGCTGTTTCGTTAGGTCAAATAATTTGAAGGCACTGTTACATATAGTCGGATTTGTGGCTCAGCATCCAAAACGAAGTTCAGACGGGGCACAACACTAGAGATGTATTTGAAAGACAGCTGCCGTTCACTCCACCAACGTAACGGAGCTCGTGTCACGCAATTCCCTCGATGGGATTGTATATAGGCTTACTTTTACTGACTTACGTTAAACCGATGCCATATTAGCACTGCACTAGTTAACGCAGGCGAAAGGACTAAAGCTACGGACGCTTAACGCCTTGCGCATTGTTAGGTATCGGAGGCGGTGCGAACGCACCAGGCGTCTGATAAGAGGTCATTCTGTTCTGGCCAGTTACATGTGTAAAAATATCGTTTGCGGAAGGAAGGACCGACTTTCTATGGGAAATCCGATAGCGTATAAAGGTTTATACGAATGAAAACACTATTCCAAAACGGGAAAGGTAATTTTTATTGGATTTAGTGGAGAAATGAACAAGTTAGGTGCCACCACTCAGCGATTTGGTGGCGGTAGAGCCACGCAGCGGTTCCCACTACCGCTGAATGGGCCGGCTTGATTCGGATAAGTACTACGATGTCACGGGAAATCGTCGTGATGTGGAAGTTTTTGTACTACCGCATTTCGTCCGGTGAATAAGATTGCCGTTGGCCGACCGCTCATCTTCTCTCTATTCCAACCTCAAAAGCCGGCGACGCATTTGCAAGTACATGATGTTGAGGATGTCCATGGGCAACGGTAATCGCTTAACATCGGGTGAATCGCGGCTTGACTTGTCTCTACTCCATAAAAAATACTCATACTTCTCACTTACCACTTTTCTATGCCCCTACTCTTAGGATATTAAACTTAGAACCGAAATACATTCGTATTTACACATTATTGCTTGGCGGTACAGTGACATGCCATTCAGCAGGGTTCTTTTTTATAATGAAGTAGGCTAAAAAACGAGCAAGCAGTTAACCGAATGGAATGCGATCACCGCCGCCCATGGACATTTGCAATATTACAGAATTTACAAATGCGTTGCCAGCCTTTAAGGGAGGAACTTTTGAAAGAGGGAGGCAGGAGAAGAGAGTCAGGGGAGAGATGAAGGTAGAGAATGGAAGCAGTGACAGGGAGGGGCGAAAAAGAGGGAGGAATAGGAGGAAGGATGATGGGCCACTGGCCACCTCACTCACTGGACGAAACGCAGAAGCAAAAACACTTTCACCTCACCGATTTTGTGTGAGGTCGTGGAACTTATTCGGTTCGAGCCGGCCAAGTCAGCAGCGGGATGAGCTGCGTGGCTCTACCACCGTAAAACTGCCACTACCACAAAACTGCTTTAATAGATTTTTTAGTTGACGAGTAAGCTAGATAAACATAGATAATATTAGACTTACCAAGGTCGCTTGAGTTCACGTTGTGGACGATGGCACAGTCGTAGCCAGCCAGCTGGGCGTTCCGGATCTTCACTTCGAAGCTGCAGTTATACCTGACCGGAGAATACTACGATTTTGCAATTATTGTAGAAAAGAAAAGTATCCAAGTTAGTTGAGTGCCTAACCAAGCAGTTCCAGCGTAAATATTGGGCAGAGATATACCATCATATATCTCTGGGCTACGCGGGGATTTGAACTCAAGTTCAAAATAGTGCCTGGCACTGTGCTATATTGTTTGTAATCGCTCCATATATTCGATATTGTTTATTGTCGCCGACATGGATTGCTATTATGTGGACATGGAAATTTAAGTCAACTGTTTTCCTATCTTGCTTGCACTTACTGTCCAGATTAACTTTGTCTCGCTTCCGCAGTGAAGCTAGAGCTTGGGCCGTGACAATGCCGCAGTAATAAAATCACTATAAGCCAGCCGCGGCTGCGTAGTCCATAGCGAACGAATGGTTTTTCAACTTGGTCGTGTATGACGTCTTGCCTCGTGTTTCGGAGTTACTACCACCTAATATTGTTGTTGCAGAAGATTTTGACGAAGTGATGCTTGTTTCCGTTGCCGTTTATTGTTTGATATTTTGTCACGTCACAATCGACCAGTACTGCTCATAATTGAGCAATTTCCGTTTCCCGTGTAAGTGCATCTTAAATAAGACTACTCGTCGGAAGCGTATAGCTCTGATCCCATCCCTACCTGGCTAGAAGCACTATCCACTTGCCGGTGAAGTTGTCTGTGACGGGGGGCGGTGGGAGGGCGGAGCACCCATCTTCGGGCTCACCCTGCACCAGCATCCCACGAAGGCCGTCCACGGGCAGGTCGTTGCCGAACGTCGCTGGGATGTCCCGGAATTCCTCTGTTATCTGCGGACCGATTCTTAGAGTGTTCAAACAGTCTTGGGTGCTTCTTACTTCCTGTTCTTCACAGTATTGTTTTTTTTTTTGACATATCAAAACGGAATATGATAGACGTCGTTAACGATATTCAATTTTTACTGAAATTGCAGCAAGATTTTTTATTTTTTTTAAACGCTGCCCCTTATTGTAAGATTGAAAAATTTGTGTTACAAGGGCTGTTCACATACATACATTTCTCACGAACAAACACCCAGATCTAAGACAATTATCTGTAGTTCATACAAACATCTGTCCTATCTAGGACAGATGTTTGTATGTATATACGTCCCATCTGGGAGTCGAACAGTAGATGGCATGTTATAGGTAAAACTTGAAATGAGTCAATTTGACTAAAAAAATTGATCTACTACATAGAATGTCGCTGTAACTCTTCTGTACGTTTCTACATACTATTATGTCTTATCATTATTTATAAAAAAAAAACATATGTATACAAGTGTATGTAATATTTTATTTATTTGTAAACAATGCCCGCAACGCTCAAATTTAAAAATAAATTATTCGGGAATTATGTGCTAATTGAGATTTATAAATTTTACTCCTTAGTAGGGCGAGCCGGGCTTTTGGGCTTGTATGGTAGTACCGCCACTGAAACAAGTCATAATAGTCAGAATGTTGAAACCTTCCAAAAAGCAGCACATAGCAGATATTGGTTTGACAACGACGACACTTCTTCTTTTTGGCTTGATTGAAGCGTGTTCGTCATGTTATTCGTAATTGGCCGTGATAGCAGAAGCGAACCAAAGGTCACGGACATCAGCTCGTACGCATGTTTCGTGCGCCCGCTAATTGAGTTATTTATAAACACGACTAATTCGTGCCAGCGGCTACGCTTGCGTTATTACACTGTATATATATAAAAAAAAACTCTTTTTGGAACGACGCTATGCGTTTTTAGATGAGACTTTGTTTGTGTGCAAAGGAACGTTGACACTATCCCAATTACAACAAAACGATGATCCATAAGCTATTGATTTCGACGTGGCAGGTCGTGAGTTCGATTCCTATTCACGAAAAATATAATTACCTACTACCTACTATCCGGGCGTTTGTTGGCGTGAAGTTTGTGTATGTTAAACGCCTTTATAACACAAGATCAGTCTGTCTTACAACAGTGGCAGGATTTTAGAAAAAAAAAGAAAACATATTTCGATCCTCAAATCCTTTTTCTGTTACACTTAACATCTTCATCCCTGTGTTTTTTTTAAATTTCATATTATTCTGGTATAAAAAAGATGAATGTTATCTCACACTCTCTTAACACACTATCTTTATTACGATACGTATGTGGAAAAAAAAGACCATGCACGGCATTCCGTTGCTCTGTTGCTTTGCGAATGTACGCCGAACCAACATACATACATCCATTTATGATATGACTAGTAGGGACGAACGAGAACAATTACGTATAAAGGTCTGATGATTTAAAAAAACGTCAAAAAGAAGACCCGCGATTGAATGTCATTGATAACGCAATATATATGTACGTACAGGCGATCGCTTAGTGGTTGAAATCGACCAAGGAGGTGTTCTCGTGAGTTCTCTTTAGTAATTGAATAATATAGTTTTTTGACTATGACTGACTTATGATTTGACAAATATAGTGTTTGACTTGATTAGTAGAATAAACGTAAAGAACGAACGAATTAGCTTATCCGATTTAATATATATTTTATGAATAACATAAAAAAATAATGTCCACAAAACTATAACTACAATACGTCTGCTAAATTTCATTCTCCTCCGCGAACGCAATAGTGCACAAGATTTATGATGATAATAAACGTATATAGGTATTAATTAGCTTGTTCCTTATATATTCCTTTTTAATCATCGAATGCATGATAGGAAAGGATGATATAATAGTTTCAATTTTTTATATAATGTATTAACCGACTTCATATAAATCCTACTTAGTTTTTAGCACATGTTCCCAGTACAAAGTGCAATCAGAATGAAATTTCTAAAGAAACCTTAACCTCCTGAGGAAGCCTTACGATATACCGTTTACAACAAAAATATGCATAATTAGGGAGAACTCAAAAACCACTCATCAAATCTCGCTAAAATTTATATGTGACCACACGACAAGCACCAGCTTTCAAATATAATAAGAATAATCAAAATCGGTACATCCAGTACATAGTTATGAGGTAACACACATAAAAAATACAGTCGAATTGAGAACCTCCTCCTTTTTGAAGTCGGTTAAAAATGTGGTCAATTTTTTTTAATAACTAATAATTTAGATAAGTGTTTATTCTATCTATAATATAATAGATACTTATTAAATATAACTTAATGTCATTCTACAGTAGGTCAATAATAACAAAAATGGTATTTGTCAATTCTTTACATAAATCCTTAATTCCGCCGACAGATTGACTGTGTTATATATATATCTTTATTTCTGTGTTACATAAATAAAGAGATGCACTTCAAATCACTGTAATGTTATTTACAAGAAAAACACGAGTTAATGTCAATGTTTTCCTCACGTGGTGTGTGTCTGTGTGTGAGTGAGTCTTTTGCACCACGCATGCATTTTTTTGGGTTCGGGGGTATTCACGGTTTTGTCAGTTGTTTTGCTATAAACAAGTAACTATAGGGTGAAGAGATATACTGTCACCTCCACCACACCTCAGGGTAATAACACGCAGAGCTATGCAGTTTTGAACTCGCGTAGATCAAAATACATGCTGAGTGAAGTTGTAGATATGGGCAAGCTTGTTGCTTAACTCATGTTTACATCAGATGCTAGCTTGTCTCCTAACTTAACTGCCTTAAACTAAAAAAGTAAAGTAATAGCCTATGTATGTCTCACTACTAGGTATAGTCTTCTTCTAAAGTAAAAAAAAAGAGTTGAAGTCCCGCTGAGTTTCATTTTTTTCCGAACAGGTGTTTGAATCATTAGACGTCAAAAAGCGATTGTAAACCAATCCAATTTTGAATAAAGAATTTTGACTTGACTTTGACTTTTTGCTCAACAGTATAACTAAGCTTTGCACCAGAAATAACTTTTACAACTAAGTTAACGAACAAGACGCTATCTCATACACTTTTAATACGATTAGAAAACATAATACACGAATCGTTCGTAAGAATTATATTGCGCTTTCTAAATTCAAACACCACTTCATAAAACAGAAACGGAAGTTACAAAATAGAGCAACATTTGCACAGTCAGATATTTTTCCGCTCTAATATTAAATATTAAGTTTTAATTAATTTTCTCTTATGCGGTAATTTATTTAAATAGTATTTAGTACTTTTCATATGCATGTCCACATGATATTACACTTTTCAAATAATTTTTAAACACGAATGTTGTTCACACCAATATTTGCCATACACACGTATCTGTATTGCCACTATAAAAACCCTTTATTGAGTGTGTGTAATGGGGTTTGTGCGTAAAGAAAAAAAAAAATAGATACATCAAAACTCTAGCGTACTTACTTTATTTATCATTGAATTA
Organism: Eurytides lysithous rurik; assembly: GCA_018247575.1. Taxonomy (NCBI): domain Eukaryota; kingdom Metazoa; phylum Arthropoda; class Insecta; order Lepidoptera; family Papilionidae; genus Eurytides; species Eurytides lysithous. The sequence goes on from DWHO01000407.1 coordinate 14,015, forward strand.
AATATACTTATAACACATAAATTAATTTGTCTTGTATTGTAAAAAGTCCACTTACAACAATGCGTGAATTGAACACAAACCTCTAATTTCATCGCTTAATAACTGCTCTGATCTGTCCACCAAAATGTGTAGAATAATTTCAGCTTTAACAAATTTTCAGATAATTAGTTCCCCGCACCTATTTAGGCATGGCAATATGTAAAATAACTTCAGCATTAACAAATTTTCGGATTATTAGTTCGGGAACTAATACTCTAAATATATTCCAATTTCATCCTTAAACTCGGTAGGAAACTTCGACATTAAACGAAATCTAGAGATTATCTTTCGATTGAGCTTCACTAAAATACAAATTTGAAATTTGAAGATTATGGTGATAAAGAAACTAAACGTTAAAAAAAAAGTGTACAAAGTTCAAAGTAAGAACTATTTGAGTAAATGCCTGTGGTCATAAATGGTTGTTTGCAATAACTGGCCGCAAATATTTTATAAAACGTACAAGGGACATTTAAACTCAAAAAGAAAACACTCGATAAGAAATTATGACATTTAATTAAACCGCACTAATTACCGATCTCGCTCAAATAATTGAAATGACCAACCAACTGTAATATTTCATATTACGGTAAAATTCCCCGCGCCGTCTTAAATTAAGACGGAACTACTCGACATTATAAATAACATGCTATTTATGCTAAACCCAACCATGAACAACCATGTTTAGCAAAAAAAATTCTACGCCGACGGATCATTTCTAGCAAAATAAGCGAAATAATTTATGGCCGAGTTATTTCACGTGGAATGCAAATCAAAGATTTATCACGTCTATCAAAGTAATTACAAAAAGTCCACGGTTTTGAACTATTACTGAATCGATAGGTAGGTAGTAAAAATGTTAATAGTGTTTTTTTTTTAATTGGCATCACTTAGTTAAATCTCTCTATAAAATTCTTGGTAGTTTAAATATACTTTATGAATTAATAATGACATCGTTGTTGTTGTATGGAATATAATGCTGATATTCTTAATTAACTTTTACTTCTCTATTTTAGGGTATTTCGTAATGTTAGTAATGAATCTATAATAAGTACAAAATTTTTTTAAATTAGTATAAAACGCTCCTATTGTAAGATAGAAATATCTTGTGTTATAAGGGCGTTATACACACATACATTTCTCAAGGAAAAATGCCCGGATCCGGAAAAATTATATGGTTCATACCAATTTTTGGTCCCGGCTAGAAATCGAACCTACGACAGTCAATATCTTAGTAACTGTGCCAAATGGGTCATAACTACATAGTGTATAGATTTTTAAATAAAAACAATTAAATAGTTTTATAAAAACTAATGATTTCCTATATAAAAAAACATAAAAAAAATCTGCGTTAATTTGAAACCCCTTAAAACATCGGAAAAGTATTGAATAAAAATAACAGTAAATCCTTGACAATTGAACACTTTCGACTTAAAATACACGAAGAGCGTTCAATCCACGAAACCAATGAATTCGTCGAGTGTAGAAAGAAGGATTCGCGAACGAAATTCTTTTTCGTGTTGATGCAATGAAAATTACGTAAACACGCAGCGACCGCCAAACCTTGGCATTATTACGGGTGCGGTAACTTTAATTATGCTATCGATCTGGTTAATAAAGTTATCGCCTCTATGTACGATAATTAACTGTAACGGTACGAGTTGTAGAAATGCTTAATGTCAGTGGTAGAAGTGTTAACTATCCGACCGGGAAGTGCCATGATCGCACAAAACACCGGCGTAGATTAAAATGTAATTATTACATTTAGTCCGGTAAATGACTCATGTATGCAGGGCCGGATTTAGAGGTCTAGAAATCCTGGAGCAGGTGTCGACAACCAGCGGCTTGTAAACCACTACGGTGCGGCCTTTATACCCGATATGGGTATCTAAATAAAGCGTTAATTAGACGAAATGCGCCCCCGGCCGATATACACATAACGATTGTGGCCCGTATATAAAAAAGGTTGTCGATTTGTGTCCTAAAGTAATGAAGGAGTGGAGGCTGCCTGGCCTCTAGTTATTTCCAATGCAAAATGCACAATTCTTTTCAGTTTTAATATCGACATCTCTATCGTGCGCGGCCCTTTGAAGGGAGCCTTTTTTTGGAAGCCTCAGAGCTGCCTTCCCCTAAATCCGTCTCTGTTTACATGTTACCAATGTATAGTGAAGTACGTTGGTTGTTTATAAGTTAAATCCCTATAAATAATGATAATGACAACGATCTCAAAATTGCGCTTCAACACAGTAATGGTTAGATATACCTGTTCAGTGATAAAACAGCATAGGTATTACACCTGGCGGGCTCTTTCAAGTCCCTACACTTCACTCGTGCATACTCTATTCCATCATACCTTTCCTTTTTTTGGATTTTTAGGGATAAAAACTCTGACACTAACAATACAGTTGTCGACAATTGCGCTCAATCTCTGATCTATTATCACAAAAAGTCTCAAATAAATAGTTAATACGGCAGATATTTATATCACGCTTGTAAACTCTCGTCTTAAATACCTAACGATTAGAAACAGCAATAAAGTATGTCCTGCCTATTATACCCAAAATATCATAAGGGAGATTATTTACATGTCAAAATTACGAAAGCGGAATACACACAAATGTTACTGATAAGGCCAGTCAAAATATTTCTAATTAATCTAAACTTCCTTTCAACAAGCTAACAAACTTAGATTCGATCCCACGACCATAGTACAAAAATTAACATTACACTTCGACCAGCCGCCGCACTACCCGTGACAAATATTGCGCACAAAGGCCATGTGGCCATTCATGATCGACATACGATCCGGCATATTCTCAAAACAATTACATTTGACGCGTGGCGCGCGACTAAATCCCCGTTTGTAATCTATAATCACATCCATTAATATTTTCCTCGACTGTCTGTTCGTATCAATATCACTAATAAACGAATACCGATAAATGTGACACTGTATAATATAAAATAATAAAAAAAACATTGAGTAATCCGCGACCATTTTAGAAACGACCGACCAACCGTTTTTAGTCGAGCTGATCTGCGAAAATTTTAAAGGCCCTTTTGTTAAGTAGGAAATGAGCTGATATTTATCAAACGCCCGAACAGATCTTCATCAATTATAACTTAGACCCATCACATCAGCTTGATCGAAAGAAACCTCATTAATATCGGTCCATTAATTCAGGAGCTACAAGGGCATAAACACACTTCAAACTTGTAACACACCTTTTTACCAAAGTCGAGGAAGTCTTAAAGAATAACTTTTATAACATCAATATTAATGAATAACCCTTGTTTTTAATTTAATTAATATCCCTTTTAAAATTATAAACAGAATTATCAATAGATAAATATATAGCCAACATGTCTCGAAGGTATTTATATATATATATGTGTGTGTTTCGTCAGCTGCATTTCTATATCAAACTAAATAAAAATGTCAGTTATTAGTAGTAAATAAACAACTGAATTAATTAAAAACATTAATAAAGAATCCGTCAGTATATGATTTTTCGCAACGTGCTTCCAACTTTAATGAGTTTTAAATTTTTCACACATGATCGTAAACTACACTTATCAAACTAACGTTTAATTATTTTCCTTTTTTTTTTTACTAAAAACTCTAGTCTAAATACGTTAAACTACTAATAATGTTCTCTGAAAACGATTAAGTTAATTAGCAAATCCATAACAAATAGATTACGGATTTTATTTTATGTTTCATTACTCTAATACTTTGTAATCAACTATCATTAGAAAATATATTCATTGAGCTAGAGCTAGATTAAATATTTGAAGTTTTTATAATAATTATATAAAACTCTAACATTTTATTTTCACTCCTAACAAAACTAAATTAAACAAAACTTTTATACAATAGAAATGAAAATGCTGAAAAAAGATCACATAGTTAACCTTTCAACGCTCTACCCGATTAGATGGTTGAAAAAACTGGACGTCGACTCGCTTATCGGGTAATTATTTATAATTGTTATTAACACTGCTATGTTATCTCATGAAGCAAATCGGCACACAATGGTAGAGAGGTTATTCAATACGCTGATACAATGCTAGAGATATAGGGGATCGTATTCAATAGTATTAGATAATAACAAAGATCACTTACCGCCGGATGAGTAAGCAATTATTCACAACGAATTAGCTAAGCGACAGTGATATTCAAGTAAAAGTCGCGCTGTCGACTAAACAACAATTTCTGGAACAAATCAATACCAAGAACGTCGACAATATCAAGAAATATTAGATAACATACCAAGACGACGTTGGTATTAGATTTTTAAAATATTTAACTTCAACGAAAACTAGAGAATACGAAAGTCGGAGAGAAGAAGAGACTCGAGTAACCTATACTACCTTCTAAGAATCTACTTACGACTAAAACAGCCCACTAGCAAATCAAAACAACAAAACCGCTACGACCGCAGCACTACGAGTATAGAAGCGAACTTGCAGCATTGGACAATCCGAAGGAAAGTTCAATGCGAATATCGTCATCATTACTCAATGATGCGAATTGCCAAAGCGAAGCACAAAACTGTCGTCCGAGTGGGGCGATGAAAAAAAAAACATATCTGTCAACGCGACCGCCATAAAAAGGCGATGGTGCGATTTTAAAAAAAAAGATAACACGTCAAATACATACGTCAAATTCGCGTGACAGCGGCCGCGGGGTTTATGGAAGTACGGAACACGAGAACCGGCCTAGCGCCACCTCGGCCGGCCGATGACTGGACGAAGCGACTCTCGCGCAGGCCGTACCACGCACACACCCACACCCACACCCACACACGCACATACACACACACACACTTGCAGTCACGCACGACCACGACCACAGATGTAGAGGGACAGTCGTAGATGCGACTGCGCCCGCCGATTTTACTGGCTGTGTTGCTAAATGAGGGGAAAGCTCGACTGGGTTTGTTTTCCTACCTGCACAATTGAGATTTGAATCCAGGAACGAACGGAACCAGGAAATGGTTTAGAATCGGGACAGAGCCGTTGTTTTTTCCCGTTGAGATAATTTGGAACTACTATTAAACTACTACTTTTAACTACTATTAAACTATTTTAATCGTAAATACTTACATTTAATTGTATAGTACACACGTAACACCGAATAAGTAGTGCCTTTGTACTCACTTTTTCTTCTTTATATAAAAAAAACAGTATTTTCCGTGTGTTTATGTGTACGTGAATAAAATTTTCAACTAATCTACTGTCATAGTACAACAATGTAAGCTAGACATGTTTAGTCATTTTCATTTTGCTCACCAAAAGGTCAGTTTTCTCACAGAGTGACAGCGAATCTATAACAACATAGCTGCTGCAGTTTTCTGCGGAACCTGCGCCATAAACGACCTGACGATCGACTTCAATCTTTAAAACGAAATCAAAACGTCTATATTGAGTGAAACTATATTAAGAGGGTAAAAACGAAATTTCGGAACATAACGCCAAGTCAAGTCAATGCATTAAAAAGTTAATAAACACGACTTCCATGAGAAATGTTAAAATGATAAGAACCACGATCAGTATTTTCACTTTTTATGGGCAACCATAATCTATGTTACTCGGAATAGTTTGACGATTTAGTAGGTTAGTTACATCAAAGTAGGCTCAGAGCGTCAGTAATGAAATAAAGCATTTCATATACTTATGTATATGAGTTGAGTGTTTATATTTGTAAACTCAACTCATATACTCATATACTTGGGGCATCCTGGCACAGGTAAATATTTACTTAAAAGGATGTCCCTACTGTAAAAACTATTTTGTAATTTTGTAATTATTGGTTTGAGAAATAATTACCGTCTCTTCTCGATCTTATTCTTGTTTCTTCTCTTAATCATGTTAGTAAGCATAATCAATGTCCGGCAGAAGCCTTTTCGTATCATGATATGCTTTTCCTTTCTTATAAAATCCGTCCCCCAAAAGCGAAACCCAATATACTCTTATTACGTAATTTCGGTGGAATGGATCTGGAATGTTTACGTCAAGATGCCCGGAATCTGGATTGGTCAACAGTTATTGATGGAGTAACAATCGATGACAAAGTAGAGGGTTTCAATCGCACATTGACACAACTGTACGACATACACGCTCCTGTTAGACTTGTCCGGTTAAAACATTTTCCTGCTCCCTGGCTTACCGATGATATCCGAGCGTTAATGCACAAAAAACAGGTAGCCAAAGCTAAGTTCAAACGTAAGCCTACTGAGGACAACAGAGAAAAGTATTTGAGACGTCGAAATGAGTGTAATAGAGCCTGTAGGAATGCACAACGCAGACATTTTCACAATTCAGTCGACAATGAAGACTCCGCAAAGGTGTGGAAATTTCTCAGATCCATGGGTGTCGGTCGGTCTCGTCGAGATGATATTTCTAAAAACATAAATTTAAATCTCCTTAACCAACATTTCTCCGCTTCCTATAATTTTAACGAACAAACGAAATCGACAACACTAGATTACCTTTCTTCACTTTCGACCCCTGCTCATTCTCCTTTTACATTTAGTGAATTTAACGATGATGATGTTAAGAGAGCCATTGCTTCCACCTCGTCGAATGCAGTCGGTAGTGATAGCATCAGTCGTAAGATGATTCTACCCATACTAGATGATATAGTCTCAGTTATCCAGTATCTCCTCAACTTCTCTGTATCAAGTGGAACTTTCCCAGCACTTTGGAAAGATGCCCTGA
>DWHO01000408.1:0-20773 GCA_018247575.1 Eurytides lysithous rurik
CTCGCTGGTGGTGCGTTCCAGGCGCCGGTGGCCGAGGCGGTCGAGGAGCCCGGCAAGGGCGCGGTGGGGCACGGAGGCCGCCCGGGCTAGGGCCGGGTGCTCCCATGCGGTGCCCGTTGCAGCACCGTTCGCTCCAACTGCGCCCAATGCGCTGTTGAGTGCGCTGTTCATCGTCTGCACTGGTCGAGTTTGGTTCTGAAATGGATAAAAAGCAATTTTTAACTATGGCATAGTAATAATAAAGTCTGATAAATCACTGGACCTGCAAATAAAGTAAAATAATATTCGACAATGGTTAATGTGTCAATAGTAGAAATTGATTGTATATAGAATTTATGTCAATTATGTGTTACATATTTATAAAAAAAATCTAGGTAATACTTGACAGTTCAAACGCAAAAAAGTTTTTTACACGAATACCGAGGCCATAATTACAGGCTATCCTCGTGTGAGCACGTTACGATTGTTGTATTTATTGTGTTATATAGAAAAAGCGCCTACAATACGGTACGGGTCGGGTACCTGCCCGTAGTCGACAAAAAAAAGCACCCCGGGAGGCTGGTTTCTTCTACCTGCGTCTCGTTTTTAGTAATGGCTTCAACGTTAAAACGCTTAATATTACCAATTAACTGAAACCTTAACTGGTATTGTAGGGCCTCGGGTGAGTCGAATTTTAATGGCCGGCGACCAGATTTCTTTCGTCCTGTCATGAATTATTCATTTGAGTCAAAATCCTCAACGCTATTGATGTAATACTAGTCTCTTAGTGGGGCGGTTCAAAGATGCAAATATCACAGTGTTTTGTTTTCCGCGGAGCGTCGAACTTGGCTGCGGTAGTATCACCATAACAATGGTGGTGTTCACGCGAGAGGCAGTTGACACGGACGCGCGGCAGGCACAATCGAGGCGATTGTGCACTATTGTTCCTTTAGGACGACGACAGACTAGCGACGCGCGTTGGGAACAAAACAATACCTTTGAATCGCCGCACGTTCACAAAATATGCTTCGCTAAGTAACAATCTATCGTACGCACTTATGTAACGGATTATGATATATAGCGCTGTAGTAAAAAAAAATATTTTTATTTACCACAAGATTTTCTATGAGTGAATAGTATAATATTGGTGGCAACGAACGCGTAGGAAACACTTCGCACAAATTTTCATAATTTGTTTTCAAGCAAACAAAAAAGTTTTTACTAAAGCAGTTTTCTCAAAAACATGTACTGTATTGTAGTTGTATCCAAAAAAAATTAAACTCGGAAAAAATACATTTTTCAATTTGTATGGGCGGGGCCTTAAAAAGCGCTAGATGCATTGTCGCAATGAGGAATAATTGTCGCCAACTCTCCACACGAGGGGCAACGGTCGACGCGTGTCGCAAGTAACAGTACTACTATAGAGATCAATTTGTGATTTATTAGCTAACTGTGCACCTGTTATGTGTTATTATTACGTTAACTGTTCAACTCGGGAACAGGTAGATGTATGGGAGAAGGGTTTTAAGATTAAATCTGTTCTTCAGATTAATTCAATTCACCGTTTATAAGCCTGGTGTTGGATCGTTTATAGTTCGAAGGCCGGTACGGATCGTTGCGCGACACGGAACATGGGCTCTATACATAATGTATGATACGCCGCATCTTGTATGCGGCCTCAATCGATGTGAATGACACATCATTGTATATTCTATTCGTCTCCCTTCTCGTCCAGGGATCGTAAACACGCAAACACTTGTGTTTTGGAATAAGACCGACGAATTATTATCGAGTTGATATGATGTACGCAACCACCTGAAAACCGCCGTGAGTCTTGACAGTAGAGTTGTTGTTAAGGGGGTTATCATTGTGCCTATACTTTGAGTTGTTGACATTTTGTTAATGCAGACGGGTAGTAGATGACCGCCGATTGTGTAGGAGCAATAGGTAAGTTAGTGAAGTAGGAAACGCTAGAGTCCATCCCTATTGGAACGTTTCGCAGTAAAGTTGTGCGGTTGGCAGCAGACGCTCGGCAAACAATTACACGCAAATGCTTTTAGCGTCGTATGAGTAGTTATTGTTCACTCACTGGGCAATAACCGAGCGGCGAAGATTGGTTCGGCGACTGTATGGCCTTCTTAATACATATAAGCAGTGTTTACGAGTGGAGCTTGCCCGTTACGCACATAAGCAAGATATTTTTTTACGAAATTCACAATTGACCTTCAAAGAGCGAACGGACCGAAAAAAGTGGCAGTTTAGAAACGTGTATTTAAAAAAAAAAACCATTGCACAACGTTGACCTATTCCAAAAATCCGACTGGACAAAGAGGTAGCTCGATAATGTATCTATATATATCGAGTGCAAAACTCGTCGACGCGAACAATACAGGAACGTGAAGCCGTGTCAAAGGCGAAAGTGTGGCTAACAAATGGGCCGGTCGCGGCGGGTGAAATGCCAAAAGAGTTTCAGCCGGTTGCGCTGCAGCAGCCGATCGCCGCCGAGTGACGATGGAAAACGGCGACGAAGGCGTAATTAGAGAGTTATCAGAGCGTAACATTGGTTAAGCGTTGCTTTCCATCGGAGGTTGCGCGGGCGCAACCGTCGTGCCCCGGGGAAAATCGTAATCACTATCGATTTCGAACGCGCTCGAAACTAAGGGCGATCAGTGGCACGTCGGCCGGCAAGCGCTATACGATTGCGTGCTGCTCACTTTAACGGCGCATGTCGATGACGATTGGCGTAGGTTCACTCGGTATATCATGCTTCATGGAATATCACAATGAATCAAAAACACTACAATTGACATTAGATTCAATCGTTTAAAGTTTTAAATTAACGCTGCGTTTTTTATTGTTATAGATTTTGAATAATGTATTTAAGCGTAAAGCAGTGTGTGGTCAATAATTTTTGCAGATTTGCTATCTGCCAATAAAATCGACCATTTCGTCACAGTTACTAGAGATATTCATGTATTGTTGCAGTAAAAAGAGGTGTACGGGTATGTGCTCAACAAATAAGGTTTCGTGTAATGGTGTAACGCCGTCCCCTTGGTCGAGTGGACTTGGAGTCACCAATCTGGGTGTGTGCTAACCAAATTAGCGAGGGATTGTGTCAATGCGACGAACACGCATCAACAGTGTGTGGCATGTTCATTTAGACGTTGCATAAGTCCCATGATTTTTCCTTTTACGATTAATTTAATTCTGACAAAGGTGATAAAAGTGTCAATTAATTGGTTTAGAAGTCTATCCACGGAATCTTACGTTGATTTTATATTTAATATTCAACAACATTGTAATGAATTGCTTGATAATAATTTTAATTAGATTAATTATAAATAAATAACTTTTAAATCTATTAACTTTAAAATGATTATTATTATCAAGCAGAAGTAGTTTAGGTATGCCTAAAATACTTATACTATACGCTTTATACTATACCCCTTTGTACTCCGTTATCATTGGACATTTGAGATTACGGTGCACTTTAATAAATGAAAAAGAATAACACAAATGAAAACGTTTGGATCATAAAAAATAGTGTTAAAATATACAGTCATTATTATATTAAATTTGACTTTAATTACCAAGAATCAGAGGCTTGTCGCGTATTTTTTATCGAAAAACTATTTTCAAATGTAACTAAAATCTAAAAAAATACACTCGAATCTCTGTTAAGAAACAGAGTCTATATTTACCAACGAAAGATGGTAAATAGCAATCTGTGCTCTGTGGCCAAAATAAAAAAAACACGGCAAATAATAATTAATGATGCTCGGGAAAGAGCGTGATCACTTTGAAGTTCGTGGCTGTGATTTTTCACGCGCACTCACCAAGGAAACATTAAAATTAAAACACGTCGGGGTTATCGAACTCTGCTTGAGGGCATGCGCATGTTTACGCTTGCAATAAGTGAAAATTCGCACAATTAACGCTATTCGGCGAGTAATGCTATTCGGCGAAATCATGAGAGGTCCTGCCAGAAATATTCTCCTTACAGATGACCTCCGAGGGCAACGGCACCGCGCAACAAAGAAATCGAATCCGGGTCACTGGTTTTCGGCAGACTCAAAACGGCAGAAGATACGATTTTACAATTCTAATGCGCCCGGATCACAAAAGCCAACTGTTTGCTCTTGTTTTGCAATATGGAAATCCGCTAAATTTAAGATACGTGATTCGTCCTTTTTTTTTGACGCTAAGAATTAAACTACATAGTTATATTTGCGAATTCAGTATGTTAGTTCAATCGATTATTAATGCCTTTACGATTATTTGGCGACGCAACACATATTATTTTGGAGTCCATATATATGGGATCAAGATTTAACCTCGTCGCTTGATCGTTTAGATCATAAGATTGCATTTACGCTCGTCACATCAGACCTCAACGGTCGTAATATGATCCAAGAGTCGGGTTTAATTATTCTTTCATTGTCCCTAATCAAATGGGTTCTATTTATAAACGAACCCCTTACAAGTTTAACGAGTCATTGGTAAAGAAATACTATCACACATTTAACGCTTTAACAATGGATAGTATATATAAGTGGAGGATTGTGACAGAGTAAACTCTGAGAGCATGTACAAGATTAAATTGGCCCATTTCTCTGAAGAGGCAGAGGGTCTTGTCGATTGCGACGATCATGTTTATTGAATGATTGCGCGAAAACAGCGGAGACGCAGTCGTTCCCCCCAGCGACGTTTGGAGTCACACCATCGGTCGAACTATACACTCTCGACTCTCTACTCAATACAAAGTGTTCAACCCTCCGATCTCTTCCCTCTAATATTTGTATCTTTGTCTTAAAAATCCTGTAAACACTTCGACTGCTGGATGATAATAAAGAGTTTTGTATTGTCGCATTAACAGGACAGCCAGTGGTTACTTGGAAATAAACAATGAATGCGAGCGTATGATTCAGAATGCGACGGCGCGTATTTAATCGCTCGCGTCTGGTATTGTAACGGATTATTTTAAATGAAACGTATCACGCTCAGCGCAATTGCTTTGTGCGGGACATATGGTAGTAATTGCGCCGTGGATGAGGTGGGGAGTATCATTTTATTAATACAAATTATAGTTCATACGGAAATAGTACGCAGTGACAGTAACATGCAGCTCTAGTTGTCTCCCGCAGAGCTTACACAAAGAACGTGGTCGTTGCTAGTCGGTTTTAACGGTTGGAGAACGACCAGTTTTAAACATAGTTTGTACTTAAAAAGTCGGAGGAGCTATGGTTTTTAATTTTCTTCGTAAAACCACAGCAGTCTAGTGAAGGAAATTCAACATTTAATTATGGTCCACACGTTTACGACGATAGAATGTAATACATACAGATTATATATCCGCACTTGTCCCGTGGTAGTTTTCCTTGTTACATTATGAGACAATTGTTATATTAATACATTTGATTGCAAGAACGACGCTCCGACCGAACTAAAATGAAACTGTCACGGTGTTTTGATGGAGAAAAAATGTGGCAAGAATTTGAATAAAAACTACACCGTCTCAAAATGCGTATGTCCAACGCATGATAATTGCGTCGGCCAACAGGCCAAAGAGTGGTGAACATATAATAAAGTTAGCAACTGTTAAATGAGTAAGACCGGACGTGTGGGGCGCGGCGCGCATATAGATAGCTCGATGGCGCATTGCGATGCGAGAGCACACCCACTATGGTAAAAATGCCATAGCATGTCTTTATTTATAATTTGAATACACGAAACGATTGTTTCTGGTTATTAGAAAACAATACGCCACCATTGTTCGGGTAAACGTTAATCTTTGAAGCGGCAAAGAGGAAATCACGTAGCGGGAGCGATGTCGCGAGAATCGTCAAGTTGTTTTCTGTAAAATTGTGTAGTCGTGGAGGTAGACGATTTGCATGTTAATTTTTAATGCCGATGGGGTCGTCGATGCATCCTGACCGTGTGCGGTCAGGGGTTGAGCGCGCTGACGTCGGTCCGGGCGATTGTTTATTGCGCGCAAGCCATAAAGTCCGCGACGCGAGGTGGAGGCGGCGTAAAACGAGTGTCAACAAAGACCCTCGTTCAGCTCGGGCGTGTTTACCCCTCGGCCGCTCAAAGCGGAGGAAGCACGTCCCCCGGCCGGTCCGCTTTTAGCACCTCCTTATTTATAGACGCAACAAATGAACACCGCCCCGAGACCGATTTGCAGAACTGAACGAGTAAACACTGATGCTCACGACCGCCATCACTTTACTTACTTAACTCAAAATTCTGTTTTGATATGACCTAAGGGAAGTCGAAGACTATTCTATCAATACACATGGATTTTATTAGGGTTATAATAATATTTTTTTCAGTTTGTACATCCATTTCAATACGGTATAGGTAGTGACAGTTAGATGAGTAGACTATAAAATTGTTAAAAGTTTACTACTTTAAGTCGAAAAGTTTAGACAATCTATATTTATCTATAAATAGTGTATTCATAAAACTCCTTGTATGTTTAACAAGATACAGGGCACATAATTTTATTACTTTATTACAGCTTTTTGTTCACTGCCAGACATTAAAACCGTGGATGCGTTGCGAGCGACATGTCTCGTCATTAGCATCGGCCATTAGCTGCGTAAACTAAGCCCTTGCGTCAGGTTCAGCTGATTGCAGCAATTCCTTTGTCCGTGCAATTTTTATTGTTGCATCACAACCACGGAGCGCGCTTTCCCCGTGAAAAGTTGTATGACTCAACGGCGATAGAACGACGAAGTTATGACTAATGTTTTTTTACCCTATTGTTTGACTAAAAACTGTTATTTATAACTCTAAGGAAGTTATCATGTCGCACAAGGGTTCATAATCGTTATGAAACAATTTACATGCCTATTAGTGGATAAGAATAGATGCTCAGCCGTTGACCATTTTTTTTTCATGACGCACTATTATATAGAAAAATGTAATGTTAACACTGAATACTTGCATCAAGTGCTTACGAGGTATTATTTAAATAAAAAACGAGATTTATACCTGTATATACCTTTTGCTGATTTAAAACACTGCAAAAATAAAACTAATATGAGTTTTTCTACAAAATCTTGATCTCATTAATGACCCAAATGAATGAATAACGCTATTCATTAAAATTAATACTGATGTATAAATTGTAATTAAAGTATTAATTTATAAGTAATCTAAGTAGAAATAAAGAAGAAATAATATAGTAAAATGCGCATGTTTTAAGATCATATAGTTTTAAGATTTTAAGCAAAGACGAAATTAATTTAAAAGTATATATGTACGCTAATTCGATACGCAATATTTAAATTCCAGTTAAATTTTATTGAAACTGATGTTATCATGATATTCGGATATACCCGTATCTAGTGTATATACCAATTTTTTATATAGTAAGATGAATACAAGTTCAACTTACAAAATTCGTTACTCCATTATCGTTCTGGTATTCGGGGCTCATCTGAAACAAGAGACGACATTGTGTCTGAACGAATCAATCAACCTGTACCCAAATGTACTACGCAATCAGTGTAAAACATAGATTATTTCTACAAAATACGGAGCGTGTTGGAGAGATATCGAGATACGTCTAAGCGTAGCCCGCAAACAAATGCTCCTAGCTTACGATACGATAATATTAATAACCAGCCCGCTTGGTACTCCCAACCGGTCTCAGTTGAAAGCGACAGCACTTCCTACAAGAAAGTAAAACTTTACACCGCTGGCACGGAAAACCTGCGGAGGCGTCTGATGTAACTCATTTGTTACAAATGCAGTACGGTAACGTATTACATGTGATCTAAACAACTCAATGCTCTGTGATCTAATTTATTAGACGCATTGTAATATTTCTATAAAGTAATTAATTTTTTTTGTTAATATCAATTTAATATTTCTTTTTAGTATCGAAATACATTAAATTATGATTACAAAATATTTTACTTTAAGGATGGAGCGGTTTCAGAGAACAGTTATTGTAAGTTGTCCTGTATGTGGGTTCGATCCCAACGACTCGACGTTCGATTCAGAGTCAAGGTGGTACTTTATGATTTACTTATTATATTAGTACCCTGAGCATGTTATTCTTTAGCACAGAAGTTTCGTTTTTAAAACAAGTGATAATGAAATAATAATTAATTTACAATATAATTATATTACATTTCAATTAAACTTCTGTTGTGTCAATTATTTCATCATTTAGACAGAATTTTTTAGATTGTTTAACCCTTTGGACTGCAATTTATTTTCAGTCAGCACTTTGCGCTCAAGCAGACAATTTAATTTTCTTAGTTTTAAGAGGAGGGATTGATATAGAAACTTACGGTTTTTTTGCTGAAATATTTTTTATTATTAAAAATAATATTTGTTTCACACATTTATATGAATGTTTATTGTTATTTATACATATACGAACATAATTAGTGCCAAAAAATTTCATGACGAACTGGACTCATTTCAGTTCAAAGGGTTAAAATACCTAATATAATCCTACACAGAAATATAGCAAGTCGGTCTCCAGCGTTAAACAGTGTGGGAGGTATACCAAGCGTTCAAATGGGACATGTGCGGTCTACTAAAGTAAATTTGATAAAACGCTTCCACACCAGCCCCGATGCTCATAGTAAAATATTAGAGGCAATTAAAATTTGTTTTACGCCGGTTTTATTGGTGACGACTGTTGCTGGTTATCGAGCGTTATGCAGTTCAGTTATGAAACTGGCCAAGCTTGCTGCTATTGTATCGATGTTAAATATACCCTTTATGTACACGCTATTAAGCGTCAATATTCGATTGTATAAGTGTGCTCCAATAAATATCCTCTAATTTTCCCACCTTTGGTCACGTTAACATTTATTACAATCAAATAAATCAAATATATATTTATTTAAATAGGCCTTTATAAGCAATTTTGCTATTAACAAACTAATTATGCTATTGTTAATTATATTTTTAATGTTTGATTTCTATGGAGTTGCTTTTTCAGTCTTTAAAGGAAGGGTTTAATATTCTTTCTATTGTACATTAGAGTAATGTGCCATCGTTTGTCTACGAGTAACGAAGATCACTAAAATTTCACTTCTCCTCTAATTATGATCCATTTAGATATATGTAGTATAGTTTCTAGTTGTTTTGTTTTCATTCTCAGTATACTTATTCCATAAATTAGCAGTTATCACACAAATGTCGCCCGCAAATACTTTGAGCAGCCAAACGATAGATCTAGGTAATGATAGACCGTACATCTTAAACTGTGCCAGCGATAAATTCCAATTTAGCTGCCGTTCGGTTATTCTCGTTGAGACTATAAAGGCACGTACGCAATAGACGGTAAGCACTTGCACGTGGCAACGGGGCATTCGAACAAGTGCGTCCAGTGTGACTGACCAAACGACCAAAGTGATAATGGGATGTGGCCAAAGTGGCCGACATATCGGCGATTATGATATATAATTGGACTCGGCAGTGCGCGAAGGTCTGAACAAGTCATGGAGCTAATGGTTCCATCATAGCCGCATGTCTAACAGGATGGGATTATGCATTGGTAGAACATAATATGCCGTTGAATATTAACCTCATTCTTTAGCAGGCAATACTTTTGTTAGGCATATAAAATTTTAAGCAAAGATGAAATTAATTTAAAAGTATTATATGTACGCTAACTCGATATGCAATATTGAAATTCCAATTAAATTTTATTGAAACTAATGTGACCATGATATTTGGACACACCCGTATCTAGTGTATAGACTAAATCATTATATATAGTAGATTCGTAAATACGATACGTATTTATGTCGTAAAACCAGATTCATATAAAAGTTCAATTATACAGCAATAATAACAAGTAACAAGAATAATATGTTTACTATGCAACGACTATTTCATGTAAATAAGATAAAACTGTTTACTTAGAAATTTCTCGAATATAGTAAATATTCCCGGTGACAATTTTGAAGTTTTATCAGTCAAGTCATATCTTGCAAGTAGGTACACAATAATGCTTTACACAGTACTTACTTTAAGTAGCACTATAAATATTATTTGATATTAATATTAAAACAATGTTTCAGAACACATATCGGTGGTCCAGAATAGGTTCTTATTCACAGTGCCTAGTTCATTTAATCGTATACACCCATAGACATACATTTATATCTGCGGGGGTATTTTATACCTACCGTATATTTATCAGGGATTAAAAATAGTTTATTTCGATAAATATCTATTAATATTCAAAATAATTTTTAATAATTAATATCTCGGAAATTGTCAAAAACATTTTTAGTCAATCTGGCTTACAGCGCTTACAGTACCAGAGTGTGCCTGGGGCCGAAATCTGAATCGCTTCTGTACATTGATTGTGTTCCTATGGAGCGAGGCGCCTGGGTTTTGCGACGACCGCCTGCTTCGATCAACGAAGCAATCGAGGCCACTTGTGCTAATGAAACACTTCAATTGAATTGGGGACATTAATTCAGCGGACGGATCGCGCCACTGTTTATATTACCGCCGAATAAAAATAGTTGAACGCCAGAGATGGCAACAACACTGAACGAGAAATATATACATTACTTCTTGGGCTATCATGATTTGCAATTGCATTTGAAAACCATCCGTCAACAATATTGAAATAACGTAGTATTTATATAGGTAACGCCCTGTTGCCGCTAATAGTATCAATATTATATATTTATAACTTATCTTGTGATACAACTGTCACTTAATATAATTGATTACTCTAGTCAAAAAGGCGTTTCAAATTGGTAAATATTCGGTATGATTTTCTGTTACTAAAAAACCAATTACATGCAACATAGTTTTTAACATTCATGTAATATTCCAGATCCATCCGTAGATATTCAAACGAAACAACATCTGACTAATTTGTATACGAATCATATAATAACAAGTTTACCTTGTACGAACCGACTGTTTTATTTAAATAGCTACACTTCACAATTAACTCTACTGGTCTACACTTAATAATGAAGACAAGAATAGAAGTGTCGGTAGTAACACGTACGTTTTCATTGCCTATTACCATTATGGTAATTATTAATTAATTTGATCGTTCGATTTTCTAATTGAATCGAAATCCTATTTTGAGGGAATTAGGCAATTGTAAGTAAAATTTAATTTACATGGAACCTTCACCTCGCGCCCTACTTTGTTGCCGATCTCCATAGTCATTTTTCCCCTATTTAATTTAGTTATCAACCGTCACCATTCAACATTCTCATCAACACTTATATTTGCATATATACGATATCGCTATATGAAAAAAAAACTTGTATGAAACGTGTCTGTCGATGGCATGACGAAATTCTAAAGCTTTAATAATGTCGTCAACACTGTAAGGACTTTGAAAATTGAGCGACTATAATACGATTAAAATATTCAGTATTTTTAACGACGGTAAAAAAAACTGACCACCTATAAAATGTCAAACATTAGGTCAAGAAATATGAACATAGGCTGCTGGTTATTGCACACGTGAATATAAAAAAGGGTGGCTTAAGACGGTATAAAATGCTTTTGCGAGGTGACCTTAAAAACTAGAAAGAGTTCTTCTACTAAATATAAATTAATTAATTTACGTGCATGTAAACACGTTTGACCAGTTGGTGATTTGAGAGTTGATATAAAAAAAATAGCTTTAAATAATTAACAAGATGCGTTTGCTGCGAATAGATAAGCGTTTAAATTTGAACTAAAAACAAAACAGAAATAATAAGCGTTTTATTAAAAGCTTAATTAAACTAAGTTCCAAATTTCTCAAAATCATAGAGCACAAATGTGATTCAAATCTTTATCCGTTTCAGAGGACTTGCACTATCAGGAGCGGAAGAAGTATTTGTGAATGATATAATTTGCCTCGGCTGGGTGTCGAAGCAACGGCACGGCCAGCAGCAGCTGACGAGGGCTTTATCGAAACAGTTTGTCCTCCATCGCATCGACAACGCAATGACACCGGTATTACAAAGCCGCGAATGCCACGCGCATGCGGTACCTACTTCGGAGGTGGCGGATGGCGGATCTACGGAGCGCTTGTCACGGCGCGAAGCACGCGACGAGAACGAAGCGTGTCGCAACACACGCGGAGGCCTGTCACGCGATAGCTTTAGTCTCTGTTACCGAATTGCATGAATCATATCTTTAGGCGCTGTCTGTTGCTGCACAGATTTACTTCACGCCTTTCCAACCTTACCGACAACTGGTAACGCGCTCTGCCGTTAAGAATTTGTCTAGATCTGGGTCGGTCTTTGTACGATGTTGTGATTAACTTAAACGCAAATGAATTCCGAGAAAATTGTAAGATTTGATTGGCTCAACAGTTAAAATTACTAAAAAGAAGCTTTACGAGTAAACTACATTATATGGTAAATATAATGTAATAATAAAAATAATTTCTTACAATTGAAGTATGAAATACAGTAAAACTGCTGACGCCGCCAGTGGCATCGTAGTATACCTTATCTATCTTATTTTAAAAGGTTTTCCAATTAGTAAAACACTATGTAAATTAAATATATATCTGCGGGAGCCATATAATTATTTTTCGATTTACGCCAACATTAATCGGACACGTCTTTAATTCTAACCGTAGCATTGAGCGGTATTCTTTTTCATATTTGACTCAAATATTATAGTTAATAATTTAAGCAATAATTTAATTTGAATTTAAATATTGACGAAATAAAAAAGCGCGTAACCAATATAGTAGAATATTATAAAAACTTATTATAAAATTAGATGTCAGTTGATTAGAAGTAATATTAATTGTACTACAACTATCTAATGATATATAGGAATCGGTACGAGTCATACAACTCGGTTTCAAAAGAACGCACCGGAAACGCGGTTTGGAAAGGTCGGTGAGCAACAAAACGCCAAGGTCAACTACAATACTTTCTCCTCGGTGAACTTGGCAAAATAATGATAAATGTTGCCAGACAAATGGTTTGGACGCAGTAACAAAACAGACATTATATCAATTAGGGAGCAATTAATACTGGTTTTCTGATTTAGAAAGTACAGGAAAACAATAACAATTACACATAAAATATTATGCATGCGAAAACAGACTTAAAAATAATTATCATACGCAGAATGTACGTAGACAGTAGTCTGACCCAGTAGACTACAGCCTATTATTTTGTATTTACTATGTTTATATCATATCAGTTTTTAACTTAAATAAGCGGTTAGAGCTGTGGTAGAGTTTGCATCTCTCTTGACATTCGTCCAACCGTTCTCAATGTTTTTAAAGTAACTGATACCACTTCAATGCAAACATTATTATTATACTGTATATAGAAAATAAACTAAACTAAAGAAGATGCTTTCGATGTTGTAAAGTTATAAGAAAATATCCATTAAAACGAATTATTTTGGTAAACCTAACACGACGAGACAATGTTGGCAACGGTGGTACGGTCGACATAATCATCCGAAAAATTACGACTTCGCCAGCGACTCGGACGAGACGCTAGGTAGGTGAGGTGCGCCCCGACGTATTGTTGTCAGGGGAGCCTTGGTCTCGGGCCGTGACTACGGCCCATTCTTATTATAATACACCGACGCTTATTGTTTTACGCAATTCTGTTTCGTAACATTGATGATTTACGCAAGCCGACATAAAATAGTTAACATTGGCTGGCTTCTTGCTTACATCGTTAGCGTACACTTCCTACTAATGCGTTATGCATCTGTGTATATGATGCATTATGGCATAAGTAACCGCTGGCGGCGCGCTACTTTTACTTTTGCGCATTATCTCATAGACGTGGAGTTGTGTAAAATTGCTAAGGTGGTTTGAGTCATATTAATGTCCATGGAGTATTTTCTATGTTCATTGGCTTATTACCACAGCAGGAAAACGCTATCGAATTCATATGTGATATGTAGCGTTTAAATGATTAAGTTGACTGAATACAAAATATAAAACATATCATAACTTAATTGTTTCTAAGGTATGGGAGGATGTAAAAACATGGTCATAATCAGATTTATAAAAATAGTATTAAGAAAGAATTTCGAAGAATAAAAAATGACAGTGCAAAAACATTATAATAGGTGAGCAATGGGCACATCGCGTCTTGGTGATTTAGGCGTCTTACAAGTATGTTGCGACAACCGCAGTGGGTGGTTGCACGTGCCGTGGTGGAAATTGTGCTTGCCGCATTTGGCAATGTTTTCATAATCGCGCTGAAATACTTGATAATCGTTTAGACAAACCATTTTACGCGTATAATGCAAAATTTCAAACCTTATTCCTCCGCCCTCAAAACACTTTAACTTAAATTTGTCAAAACAAATGTCTATTCTGTCCAAGAGTAAGAAGGGAAAAGTTTATTAATAGAAAGCCGGAGCGTTTTATCGTTACGAAGAAATCGTTTAAGCTTTTCAAGATTGCAGTGAATCAGTCCGATTTGTATGGTGAATTTGTCTTACCGCCAGCCGAGTTCCCGCACTGCGATAAAAGTAAAAGTGATCCGTCGAAAAACCAAGAAAGTGATGTAAATCTTACCTGCAACAAACGAAACAGAAACATCAATAAAACAGTCAGTGGGACAATAAGTAACAGGATACGTATCAACATTCATTTTCAAGTCATATAATGCTTAGGGTCAACACAATGGCCTTAACTTTTTCCGGGACATAAGTATTTTTATTAAATCCAATACACGACAATAAAAGCGAATCCGTTTAAATAATAAAACCACTATCATTTTTTTACGATCACAGTTTTCAAGCCAAGGAGTACATTAAAGGATATTTTATTATGAAATGATAAACAAAAGAAAATCAACGTGAGCGAAGCTACGAAGTCAGATCCAATTAAGAAATAATTAATAATTGATAAGGCAGCATAACAACATACGCCGGACAGAGTTCGCTCACAAATTAAGGACTCGTCGGAGTTTTCATCGTTGTCCTAGCAACACTTATAACGTTAATGGTAGCCTCAATAACGAGGAAGCAGGGTGAGTAGATAAAGGCGGTTAACGAACGAGTGAGTAAAAAATGGGCGGCATATTAAATGCGGTTAATTGTTCGTCGGTATTTAAAGCTGGGCCGTCGAGTCGGTTATCGCTCAATGGCGGCAGTGTTTTCATTAAAAATATATACATTCATATAAGTAGGTACAAAAAAGCATTAAAAATGCTTCTACGATGCCCTATTAGTAGTCTTTATATAAAGAATCAGTAAAAAAATATCTCATTGCGTAGCCCGTTTCTGTTATCCATGCTTTTTTTTAAATATGGCGCACAAAGCAATTTAATGTCAAAATTGAATGCAATGGTATCAATTTATCATGGAGACACAAGGTCGTATCAAGTTAAAAAAAACAAACGAAAGTTCCCTATGCGGAATGACAGTAACGATGCGGTTATGGATTTTTAAAAATAGCACTCTGTTGAATGACAACAGTCATTTAACTTGTTTTGCTTTCACTAGTGAGGGAGCAACTTTTTGGTATGATTTGCACAATTTATAGTTTTTGGTTTAGCGAGTGACAATACAAGCTACTTTCGAATCAATCTAATCAACACAATTCGAATCGAAATTTACGCGAGCCCAACAGCGTGCGAGAATTGGTACTATAGAATTAAGGTTTTTGTACGTTTCATAAATGTGATCTTTGTACATTGTTGCGTGCGCGAAGAGTATTTCGTCGATCGTCAAGTTCGCGCGAGCGGTCGACCTTCGAAAGCGAACGGACGCATCGGCGAACACCGCGCCCTGCTCTTTATTAAACAGAGTTAATTATACCACTTTTATTAAAACTTCAATAGCATAAACATTATTGTGATAAAGCGTTTTACATCGCACGATTAGATAGCGTCGAATACTAATAGACGTCGCCCAGAGTTTTTTAATTCATAACCATGTTGTAGATCATGAAAAACTATTAGAAAATAATCCAATCAACAGTGTTAACTTTTTGTAAGTAAGGCAAACAGAATACACATAAATGTTTCGTACTAAATACATATAATGGTTAAATAAACTAGTATTTTTAGATAAGTAGTTTTAATTATTAATGGCTTATCAACGATAATCGTGAATTGTAAATTTGTATCAGAATTATCATTATATTTATTGAAACAAAGTGAGATAGACGGGTACGGTATACGATAGTTGTTGCGTTTGTAGATTAGTCGAATAAAATGCAAGTGGTCCTTTGTAAGTCCAAAGCGCGCACTTCAAATTGTCCAATTGAGGCGAGACGTCATATTAATTTGTACAAAGGGTGGGATAAGAAGGGTAAGGGGAGCCAGCGGAAGGGGCCAAGACAACGTGCGGGACACATTGTGCGAATGTGTCTTTAGTGGACTCGGTCTTCCCTCGCTAATTACCTCTCATCGAGGCTCGAGCACAACAGATGCTCGACATCCGCCCCGCAAATGGCCGCAAGCTTTTTGGCGTGAATTTGTGCAAATTAAAATAAAAAGAAAACTCGATCCACGTTACTTTGGTATTCTAATGTGATGTCTGTGCAGGAATAAAGATTCGAGCAAAATAAGGCGATATATCATCGGCACTCTCGAGCTGTGGGTGTTTAAATAGTACGTAATGATCAACGTCACGCTTTGTCTTTATATCATTATTTATGGAAGTTTCGCCGAAGTTGAACGGCGTCATAGCATTGAAGCGTCGTTTTACATTTTTCTTACTCAGTGTTATAATAGACTCCAGCTGTGTATAGAATACAACTTTATTAACGATCTAAAAATTTGCCTTGCCAAACGATGGTTCGTAGTAAAATACGTAAGACGCGGGCGGAGGCTATGGCGGTGTACTAATTTTAAACTAGCTTCGTCAAGACATTGTAAATAGAGTTACGCGACGAATCGTCGCAGGTTGAACAAACTTCTGTAAAACGGTCTCTTGGAATTATCAGTTGGAGTTCAACCCCGATAACATTTGAACTAGCACTGTACTAGTTTCGGATAACTTATCAATTTGCGTCACAGAGACGTTATTTTTTTTAAGTCGTGTTTATATACCTATATGTTGCTAAAGATATACTGACTGGTAATTTTTTCAACTCCGCACTTCCGCATTCGAAATTTGATCAAACATTTTCAATGACCCAAATTCAGGAAACGAGTAATTTAAATAAAATCGTTATAAAAACAATTATTCGGTGAATATAAAATGTGAGAATCGTAAAATAGGACCTGTGAGGGGATCGTTTACCTTGGTCATCGGTCGACGGGCACTGAAGCATATCCTCAAGTCATGTCATAGACCACCCCACTTGTTACGCTGACGATTTCTAACTCAACGATGTGTGGAGGGTTTAAACCTGTATCGCAATGCGCGGGCGGGTAACATTTTTTGTTACGCTTTTGTGCTACGTTTTGAATATATTAAACCATTTTTCCCACAGCAGACAAGAAACATCGTTGAATATTGAATATCATAATAACATTATATAATACTATTTGACATATTTTTGCATATAATACATATAACACAATATTTTCTTGTATCAATCAGAACACTTAAAAGAAGCTCTTATGGGAATAAAGCGATTGCGAAATTTAAATGGTTTCTTGCGAGGCATTTTATAATAATGGAACAACGGACCGAGATGCCTCATGGTGTTGGTATAGTATTTGGAACGTGGTCTCATAGGTAGATTTGTAATAAAAATGCGAATGACAAAACCAGCGCGAGTACCTGTTCGGCACTTCTTTCTATGTAAGTAGATGGTCATAAAGCTACACATAATTTAAAAGGATAGTGCACATCGTACATGAAAACACTGGGATAAATTTCACGGACCCTTGATCGTGTAGGCAGGGTCCGCTCGAGCGCAACGGCGCATGAGCTCAGATTTGATAACGTACGATGGTCGGTTATTACATAGAGCACGGTTAGGGCGCACCAGCTGTAAAATGCCTGTTAAATGCACTCTGCCGTCTTGCACATGAATCACTGATCCGACGGGAATTGTTTAAACGCCTACTAGCATTGTATACATGTATTTTAATTAGCGAAAGATAAAATTATAAAATTTTAGAGACTAATAAAAAATGCTACCAGGTAAACATCTTAAGCATTTTAATGTCCTGTACATATTAGATTTACACGGAAAAAAAGATTTAAAATGCAAACGATGGACTTTTGCGATATTTAATTTAAATATATGATATTTATAAAATCTTACAAAAATATGTTATGCCTTCCATACGGCGAAACCGGGGTACAGTCCACTATATATTATTAAAATGGAAATATTTTATGAAATCTATCTCATTGATTTTATTTAAATTTTAAAGTTCCCAAAGTTGTATCGATCCGGGAATACTGCCGGCGACAACCGATTCCACGAATTAATCGTGCGTGGTAGAATTGTAACGTAGATTAAAAAAAATGTGTTGACTAAGAATAGCTGAACAAAGATGACTGGCCCGTTGGTGTAGTGGTTAGTGCTCCTGACTGCAAAGCCAAAGGTCGTGGGTTCGATTACCACCCAGAACAAAATATTTGTGCGATGAGCATAGGTGTTTGTTCTGTGTCTGGGTGTTAATTATCTATATAAGTATATATTTAAAATATATAAGTATGTATATCCGGCCTAAAAGGGTCGGTTTAGTTTTAATGAACTGACAGAATGCGTGTTTACAAATCGTTCGTTGTATTAAAGTTGTTGTTGTTAGTTGAGCCACATCAATTCTAAAGATGCGATATGTAAGAAAATTATCGAATTTTGCCTTCATCATGGCCGTTAGCGGTTCGGATCTCTTTTGTGTAACTACTGATTTGTAAATGAATTTTTTATCACGTATTTCATACAAATCGCTTTGCATATACGTAAATACCCACCTACCCACATTCGAGTTACAATTACAAGTGTAGTTAATTTCTTAATGCGTACGGGGAAAGAAAATCTCAAAATGTGACAATATCAACCAAACTACCATAAACTAATTGTCCTTTTTTACAAGTCGATAAGAGTTCGACCATAGATGATATTTTTTTAACTTTAGGTATAAACGAATGTGTGAACAGTGTATAGTGTTAATTAAATGTGAGGTGATAGTTATGGTCCCGTGAGAGTAAAGGATTAAACTCGAATGATTATATTATTAAAAGTTTAACAATGTTAAAATTTCTTATAAAGTTATCTCAAATATAGCTTGGCCTTTTAAAATGTCCGTTTAACGCATAGTGTTCCGAAATGTGATGGATTTTTATGAAATAAAATTGTAAAGTTTATATCACCTGTGTTTTTTTTTGTCCCTGCGTTTTATAGTATAGTGGTATATTATTTATTTACAAAAAAAAATGTTTTCCCTACATTTTTGTACATAAATTTCACACGGACGAACGCCAAGATGCGGAACAATTATCCGTAGTTGTTATAAATATTTTTCCCGGACGGGATCGAACCCACGATCCGTAACGATGAAGCTAATAGCTTAGCAATTGCGCCAAACAAGTCATCATCATGTTATATTAGATAGTCAGGACGCAATAATAAATAGAAAAAGAAACGGCAATTATTATTGTTAACGAAAGCCTTTTTTAAACATCATCCATATATAAATTTTCCCAGATCTGAAACAATTATCTGTACTCGATACAAATATTTCTCTCAGGTGAGAATCGAACCCGCGACGCCGGTCTACGTGAATAGCTTACGACTGCGCCAAACGGGTGATCAAAGCTATTTGTTGCATAATTAAACAATAAAATTTACAATTGCATGTTATCATCTCAAGGTATTTCACACAACGATAAGAAAAATCGAAACAAGTATCATGTATGCCAATATTTTATTAATTTAAAATTTTAAACAGGAAAAAATATTTTATAAATAATTCATAATCGATTTGAAAATAGATCAGATCGATGAGAATTCGGAGATAAAGATTGGGAAATGTTTCTAAAGAGGAAATCAAAGTTGATAACGGGAAAAAGGGGTTTAAGATCCTCTATAAGTTGCAGCCGAAGTTGCATATGAGGGAGTTGATATAGAAGCGAGCGAGCAGGGGAGCACGCCAGAAGAAACATTCCCTCTCGAATATATTCAGCAGCGTAAGGTCCCTCGAGAGGTAATTGGCCGTCTTCTTGTCTAAAGGGGACAGAGAGAAGTAAAATTGAAACATTTGAATTAGTTCTTATTAGTGCAATGAATCTAATGGTCGTTACACCACTTTCATGGTATAATAGTATGACTGTATTCATCGATAGTCTTTTGAACACTAGAGCAAAAACGCACGTGCGTCCACTACACACCAAGCCACGAATCCAACTGCGATAATGTATACCTTGAGTTCCCAAGGGGGGCGATACCGCCCCCTAGTGGGCGCTGGAGCTTTTAATTTGTGATTATTCATAGACAATAGAGAGAAATATAAAAATTGGTATAATTAACTATTATGTAATATATATATATATAACGTTGGATATTTTTTCGTATAAAGGGAACACAAATAGTTAGAACCTATGATGTATACTGAATTTTTTTTCATGTTTTATTCACGCTGTTTGATTTTTTATGCAATTAAATGAATGTAAGCGTCATTTTTAAAATCTATGGCAAAAAACACACAACAGAAATGAGCTAATTGTGTATTTCGTGTTACAGTGCACCTTTTTTTGTCATCTTTAATGTTGACGTACAGGGCACGCGATCTCTTGTCACATATATATGCCAATGGAGTTCAAAAGGCTAAAGGGCTCTCTTAAGGCCATGTTAACTATAAATAAATAATAATGTCCTCCCGACCGATTCCGGCCACGGCGGCCGATCTACAAGAGATCAGCCAACTGCGCGGGATATATT
>DWHO01000409.1:0-20755 GCA_018247575.1 Eurytides lysithous rurik
TCTTGAGTCTAGCTTGCATACGATAAAACTTTACCTTGTAATAAAGAACAAAATTTGGATGAATAAAAACACTTAAATCTTTACGTTAATATAGGAATTTAGTACTTTGTAATAGATTATTTACTTCTCATTCATAATACGTGATAAATTTTAAGTATAAAGAATTTGCGAATATCTTTTTGGTTACTTCGCTTCGCCACATTGCCAACATAGCAAATACATTTAACGTCGAGACATTAAAATGTTTGTAGAGTTTCGTATAATTATAAACGGACAAATTGTTTCCGCCTTATAATAATTACGGTAATGGAGGCCTCGTTTACAATGTTCCAGAAAAGGGGATAAATGTTCGTTCGTAGAACTACAATAAATCCCCTAGTAATATAAACGCGCTGTCGACATCGGGCGAGGAGTGGGGAGCACAGCGGCAATTTTTCTCTCAGCTGACAACATGATGTAACGCCAATATCGCACGCTGAGCGATTAAGCCGCGCACGCCGATATTTCAGACTCGCCCCTACTAACTGTCAGTGTCGACGAGAACTCTAAACGTTTGTTTTCATACTTACGTATACTGCACGTATATCTTTTAACTCTACACCGAACATGTTAATATTTATATCTGAATAGTAGGTATTGTAAAAAAACAATAAAGTCGGCAGTGTCGTGTTACGTCGAATCACGAAGATACGTAACCTTTCCAGTATTGGTCGCAGTAGGTACATATCTCTACCAAGTTCGCAATCATGCGACAGGCTATAAAAAGGATATAAAGCGGACGAAGAATGCGCGAATCGATGAAAAACCATGGTTGGCAATTCGTATCACGCAGTCTGGCAATCACTCGGTAGTAAAGGTAGACGAACGCGACTCGATTGCGGCGCAATGCTGTGTCACGTGCTGCTGACGCCGGTCCGGAAGCGTCTCCAACGAAGCTAGCTCAATTGCTCTAACGATACAGAGATTACCGCAACATATCGTAATATAATTTATAATGAAATATTAAATAACTTACATGAAATTTATATATTTGTAAAATATATTAATATTTACTTTTCAATTTAATAACTTCAAAATATAAAGTGTGCATTAAATAATGTACCCCTTTACATATCAAGTGTGTCCGAATGCGTTAGACGAGCAAATTATACAATTTTAAATAAAATTTCTTATTATAAACAATCTCTCTTAAAGCACAATATCAAAATGGTGTGATGAAATGTGTTTATATCTCAAAACATCGGATTAAGATTTCACAAGCGTCCGATATAAATGACTCCTTACTTTTTCAAGCTTCGTATTCATAAATAAGGGCCTGGACAAGGCAGTGGAGTCGATGATAAACGACGCAGTGTTGGCGCCTGAGCGTCGACCGCTAGCCGCGAAAAATACAACTGTCATCTTGACTGATAGTAAAATAATGCTCGAGTCATCCCCCATTCTAAGCGTCGGGATCCTTTGTGGTTTGACTCTTATTACACGGAAGACATAAAAGCTTGTTGCAGGCAAGGGAACAAAATCATGTGAGTGACGTAAGGTAAAACGGTGGCTGGAGGGCAACGCCACGAGCAGAATTTGAAATATCATTGCAATTTATTATAACAATATAACTCCGCCTTTAAACTCAGCTTTACGATACTGGTGAATCTCGCGGTGAAGACATTTTCAAGTTGATAAAATAACACGGAATATCTCAAGCTTTCTCAGTAAAACATGTTATAAAACACGGAGAACAAGTACTCCTTTCTCGCACTGCATTAAACATAGAAATGAACTTGAACGTGCCGCTAACTTTACTACTTAAAAGTGTCTATTCGTACATGTCAGATTGACCTAGCGTAGAACGATGTGCGTAATATTATTATTTTGAACGTTGCTACAATTTAACCTTATCTTTTGTACTTGTAACTGACTTCAATAATGCTAAGGATCTCACTATTCCGGGCCATTTTCATGCATACTTAAATAAAAATTTAATTTGTCTGATTTTTTTTAGAGAAATATGCCGAAACATTGTTCTTAAATCCATATCACAGTAGTGCTTCCAAATTTTTGCTTAGCAGTAGGATAATTGGTAATGCTGTAAGACTTCTACCACTTATACGACCTTATATATTTTTACATTTAAACATTACTTACATTTTATAAATCGGAGATCGTGAATTCGAACCCGGCGGAAGGAAATGAATGTGCATTATTGTTATTTCGTTGAATTAGTGCATTACAATAATTTGCTAGCTGATTATCTAATTGCTTAAGATGATATTATACATACGCTTTAAATTTCAATGATAACATCTTAACATGTGTGTTGATTGAAAAGAATCAGTGTTGTTCGATAAGGGTGCACGATTGCTACTAATAAACCACAAGACAATTGATTGTTGCTATTGCGGTCACGTCGCACAGTTACTGTTTTCACGTCTAACGTAATAACGTTAGCAACAAAGTTATGGTACATACGTGACCCGTTATTCGGTACGTTATCGTACCAACGTTGATCCACTTCACATCCTTTCGCAACTTGAGTGCCAACTGAAGACAATAACAAACAGCGATATTGAATCATCCTCCCTTAGTGTAGAAATTAATACGCAGTGTGGAGATTCTAATGAAGAAATTGAATCAGCTGAATAAATCAGTACACGTATGATTATACACATCTAAAACAATGTTAAAACGATTATTGTAACTAGTCGCCGAATTTTTATAGAAGAAACACAATTCAAAACGTTTGTGTATACACACATTTCTAAAAAAAATTTCGCATATTTATTGTGGAAGAAATCAATATATGCGCCTAACAACAACGCCGACGCCATAATTTTTAAATAATAACAATAATAATAATTTCAATCATTTGAAAATAAATGAAACTTAAGAGACTTGTAATATACTAAAATTAAGGCTAACTATAACATAAAGTTTGGTATATGCCAAACATAGCCTCAACATAAGCTTAAACTATTGTTAAAATGCTGACAAAAATATACATATATATTTTATTATTGTTTTCGAGACGGATACTTAGTTATTTCGTGCATTTACGATTTATGAGAGCTTTAATTTTTATTTGCAGTGAATATTACAGCTTATAAAAGTAAGGTAGAATATTGCAGTATATTGTATTAGTAGAGGGTATCTTGAAAAAAACCCTAAGAGAAGATAAATCATCCTGCAAGTGGTCAGTGCAAGAATATCACCTGTGATTGATGGCGCTGTCTGTTCCACTCTTGCTACGAATATTTCATTAAGCGAGCTTGGCGAAACCACGCCATGCATCATAGGTTACGTTCGAGAGAGCCATGTCGACATCCTCCATCCACTTGGCTTAGTGCACAAATTAATACGCAAAGTGTGAGTGATAATTGCAATGAAGTAAATGAATGAGACTAGAATACGTTAAAAATTTTACCTAATTACTTAATGTTTATAACATTTATGATCATCATCTCTTAGTCTCATTACACCTCAACTTAAACGTGCAGTTTGCACTTGAAATCTATTTTATTGAATGAAATATAGTTTTTTTAAAAAAAATTAGATGCTAATAAAAGCGATTATCTCATGCTGTATTGAGAATCATGAATATTCAACTTTATTTAACGTCTCAGCATATCCAATTAAAGTTTTTTTATTTCATATAGGGAATAAGTATGATTGCATTAAGATTACTAATAAACTAAAATATTACATAGTAACTTTTAAGGCACAGATGATAATTTTGCGGCACAAACTTCATTATATAAATGGGTCGATACACAATTCAAATGTATTAGATATTTTTAAGACAAAATACAGGAAATGTAAAAATGAAGTAGTAAATATTCTTAAATAATTAAATAGTTATCTTGACTATATTTCAGTCAAAATGCTAATAAATTTGTTTTAGGTTCATTTTTTTGTACTTTGTATTTAAATATTTAAATTCTTATGAGTACGGACACCGTAAAATTCAATAATCAGAACACAAATTTTACATAAAACTCACAAGCACTTTATTTGTAGTATACGCTTATTTTACTGCAGTAATTATTATAGAGGTACAAAACATATAATTCATAAAAGATCATTACAAAATTGTTTATATTTCGGAATATGTATTCTAAGTAACCTTACCTTGACTTAACAAGAACTAATATAATTTAGAATTATTAACTGTGAAAATCTTTATTAATACTTAAACACGAAGAAGCGTGGTTAACAATTAAAACAGACTCTGTATAATTGAAGTTCTGAATTAAAATTTCTTGCCTAAAAAGTACTTAGCATGATTAGTAAATTAGTAGTGACAGTATAACTGAACACTATTCAACTTGTACTTATTAAAGCCAAACAAGAAAAGAAGCTCTATATCATCATCATATCTATGAAGGGAATAATAATATTATAATTAATCGCTTTAATTTTCTCTTCACATCGCATCACTTTTAAACGCAAGAATCGATTAAAATATTTGTTACAAATTGTATTTTATTTATATTCTTTCATCCGAAAGCGGGAAAGCAAGGACGATTTATTGCAGTATTACTTGATGTTGTCAAGACAGACGACATTTAAAGGATGAGTGCCGAAACTTTATAATTCCAAGTTTTTACGTGCACGTTGGTTTATGTGGAAGATGCGGGAGAGCGGAATCGTGTCTTCTAGGGGGATAGACGTACAGAACTTCAAACGGGGAAATTCAAGCACGGTTCGTCGGGAGTTTATTACCCTACTCATATTTACACAATTGGAGTGGGTGTTAGCGGTCTAGGCGTGCGACCGACGCGACGATTTCTACGTATTCCCCCCGGCAAATGTTCCTCCGAGTCAAAATTTCTTTTCGTGAGTAAATATTCCTTGTGAAGATATATAGATATTATTTGTTGCTTGTGGGTGAAAGCTCTGACAGATCAAAGGAATTGCGTGGACAGGACTTTGGTATATTACGCACTCCCTAGGAAACGATATTTCGGTGTTATTTTCTATCAAATTAGCGAGATTTATTTATTATTTCTTTAGTAATAGATAAGAAAGAAATAATTAAGATTCAAAAGAAAGACATATGGTTACAAAATCAATAATTTAATCTTCATCAAAATGTTACATAAGTAATCACTATTGCTGTCTTATGTGAAATGACGTTGGCGTCTTGTCTATGAAACTTTCCATAACCCAAAATCGAACTATTAGCAACTGTGGACATATAACAATAAGCCGTTAGATTTTTAAAACTATAATGTATCACATTTTGTTAATAAAACAAATTTCAATTTAATTGCATTTTCCTACGAGTATATCTATACAATACTTTATTAATACTTTTAAATTTCCCAATTTGCTGATTACCTGTCTACTTTAAAAGGATATCAAAACATATCCAGCCAATGATATATAAATTATATATCATTGGCTGGATATATAATTTACATAAATTATATACAATAAAAAAAAGGAAATCCTAATCTCCTATCCTAACCATTATATATAACCGGTATCTTTCGCAGCGGGCTTGTAATGAATGAAGACACAACAAACGCTCCGAGGAGCGACGGGCTAACTCGGGTGATTAAGTGTCTCATTTAAATGCAGTCTCCCGATGCGGACGTCTCAAACGCAAAGGGAGCTTGGAACCCGCGGGAAACGGAAGACGGGTCTCGTCGCGAAAGGAAGGAGAGGTATTTAAATTAGCGTAGTCGCTGAAAAAGTGCACTAACAACATTAGCGAGTGGAACAATGGCGACGGGCACAAAGAGGCGGTAACGCGCCGACAAGCGACCACGCGCCTTGCTCGTGCGACGTGTTCGCTCTACGTACTAACAAATGCTCGAGGCTCGTTTGAAAGTACTCGCCCGCGGAAGCTGCGAGCTTTCGCAGATACAACCAAGATCTTAATACAAAAAGAAAACGAATATAAAAGTATCTATCGTGTTAATCATACTCTCTCTTTTATCTTATGTTTTTTTCATTTGGTTTCTGTTGATAGATATATATTACGAGGCGAGTAAGTGGCTAAGATTCCCTTTGTAACTGAAAAATTTTGCAATCGAACAAAAGGATCGTGACCAAAGATTGAACTGCCGTTTCAAAGGTTAAAACCACTCGTGAATAAAGGTTACTATATTGCCTGTTATTCATTAGTTACTCGTGTTAGAATACTTTGACCGCAACAATCAGTTAACTGTCTGAGACCACTGTGTTGATCATATATAAAACACTATGTAAGGGTAATTTTTTTTTAATAATAATTAGAATTAAAATTAGATTCCCTTCATCTTTGCCTTATTCGAGCATTTTTAATACTATAAACAGGGCACCTAATACAAAACATATAATTAAGATGAAGTAAATATAAATGGATTTTAATACAGGCAACATGAATCATAGTTTAGGCGTGTAAAACCTGTCTGATTTTAAGAATTTTCAGTTATTTTATGAAATTATAAAATAACATAGGGTTAAATCTACTTTATTAAGAAACACATCAAAAAAGACGTTTACTTACTCATAATGTTATTTAAAAAAAGAGCGACAGTAAAATAGTGATCGAATTATTAAACACTATTTCTGTTTATTTCATTTATCAAACCATGATATAGTGCAAAATAAAATTCAATTCTGAAAAGCCGACAGACGAAACGCTGTGAAGTGGAACAATTAAACTTTCTTGCTGTCGTTTTGCTGCAATTAAAAAAACAAGCGTAAAAGCGTTAGTGCAGAGCGTAAATATCGAGTGTCCGACGGCTGCTTGTCCCTAGGGGTTTGAAGCGTGAAAGTCCAAGCTTTTGACTGCAAAAGGGAATGCCAATACGGAACATTGTTATGCATGTGCATGTTCTCTTTCACATACATGCAAAATGTAGAAAGCGTTTATAACGTACGTTGACTTTAGTGAAAAAAATAAATTAAAAAGCTTCTAAATTTAAAGGAAAAAAAATGATACACATCGTAAAACCAGCAACTCTTAAGCATTACTTTGCCCGTGTACCCGCTTGGAGGACAATGATGCCACCATAATTATTAGGCATAGAGATAGATCATCTTTTGTCTCTCTGTGACGAGCGCAGCGCAAAGCCGAACAAATTTGAATTAGTGTAGTTTAAAATACTATGTGACACTGTGTATTTATGTGTCGTATACTATCGAATATACGAGTTGCTCGGGTTGCCTCTGTATTTTCTAAAAAAAAAATTCAAAACTAATAAAACTCTTTGAAGTAAAACATAGTATATTGGAAAATACTACGAGCTGAGTAAGCAATATGGCGTATATGAACCATATAAATCATAAAAATCTGATAAGTACGTCACTTCAATTTATTTCATTTGAATTATTAGTATCAAACGAGCGCGATCATTAGAAGTAACAAAAGTGAACATTTACTGTGCCCGTAATTATACAAGGTTCCGAGGTAACCCCTTTGGGAAAAATATTTAACTTAATATCACGCCTTTGGGTAGCAAATTCGCAATATATTAATCTATTTCATGTGAAAGAGTGATATATGGTAAGGTTTGACAGCATAAGTATATATAAGACGTCATAATTGAGAGAATAATAAAGGACGTCTCAAAGATTTGTAACTCGCTCTGTATTAAAAATGGAATGTGGTTTCCTAATATAATAAAGAAAATAAACAGTTGGTTTTCATGATTAACGTTCAGTAAAGCAACAGGTTTGCATTTTATTTCATTGTTAATTTGATTAAAAAGGTCAAATCCTTTAGGCGGGATAAAGGGACTTGCGAGTTTAGAGGGCCAACACGGTTAATCCACCCAAACAAATTAGGAACAACATTAATATATCCCCTGTAGCCGGCAACTTCCCCGCAATAAGCAGAATGTATTAGTGTTATTTATCTTAGCTGAAGCGGCAGCAAAGTTTTAATTGCGAGCGCCGATACAATTTGCGTACAAATGAATTTATTTGCTGAATCCGTAGTGCATTCGCGGGCGGGCGGGGGCGAGCGGTAGGGCGGGCGGCAACGCGGATTATCCGCGTGTGTCGAGCCGCTAATTGCGGGTAACGACTGTTCCGTCGTGCACTCCCGTCCCGAATGTCACGCTCCCGGAACGCAATCACCAAGCGCCCCACCGACGCCCGATTTCAGTATCGAAATTAAGTTAATAGCCACCTACATAATGCGATTATCGCGTCCGCATTAGCCTAACCCAACTGATTAGTCATGGCATTCATTGTAGTTATATATATATATATATATGTATATATAAACAAAGAGGCGAAACCGTAGCGTAGAGTCCAAAATAGTATAGAGGTTACCAAGACCGCTTTCAGGCCAGCGGAACTGGCACAGCAGTCAGTATTCGGGCAAACAAAAGGGTGATAGCGATGCGTGCGTAAATCAAACGGCGTACAATAATAGGACCCCCCGTGCGGGTTCGGCTCCACACCACCGACCCTCCTAGGCCTCCCCGTGCCTCTATAACCACCGGATCTCATAAATCTGCCATACAGAGATGTGCTCTTGCACCCGGTCAAATATGTGATTGACCGGAGTTATTGACATAAATACCAAAAGGTATAAATTATAGGTAGTAAATTTATCTTAAAAGTTTTACTCAAATGCACAAAGTACCATAATAATAATATAACAAAATTTTTGGGTAAAACTTCTTTAAATAATTTAAATATAATTGAGTATGTAAAAAGTTAATAGCTTCTTTTTGTTTCTATTTTTGAGTCTAACTGCCTTGTAACTAACAAGGCATATAATAAAATATATCAAGACCAAAGTTACTCGATGTAACTATAATAGATAACACAGGACAGCTCTCACATGCAAGCACCCTAGTCATTGCAATTAAACCTGAACAATGCACATATAAATCTTGTGTAAGCACAATGCTTATCCCCGGTTACCTAGGTTCAACATCAATAAGTACGTATGTAATAACAAACAGCTGCTAAACATAAAACATTATTTATATGTACATCCACCCGTGTTGCAATACATATTGATTTTCTATAAGCCAAGTAATCGATAGTAATGACTACTTCCGAAGGTAAAATGAATCCAATTAATAACGGCAAATAAGCATGATGACGGTGGATGAAGAAATTAGGATAGCTCAGTCGGTGCGGATTGAGGGCGCTACCTAATCTTACCTATACGTCTCGAGCCGAACAACAAACAAGCCGCGGGCTGAGATTACGCTCCGAATAAATCAATGTTACGACGCGTTAAAATATTTAAGCTCACGATTAATGCTGGTTGCGAATCGCGTCTTATCGAACTCGGAAACGCTAGGAGCAAGGCGCAGATGTTCAAGACCCGTGATCACAGGATATCGCAAAAGATTTATTCCAACATTACTCCTGCAAATCGTTATGACGTTTCATTTTGCAC
Source organism: Eurytides lysithous rurik (assembly GCA_018247575.1). Lineage (NCBI taxonomy): Eukaryota > Metazoa > Arthropoda > Insecta > Lepidoptera > Papilionidae > Eurytides > Eurytides lysithous. The sequence continues at coordinate 9,350 of DWHO01000409.1, forward strand.
AACGTAAATATCATAAATAATTGTACGATTCAGTATTGCGATAAGGAAACTGACAGTTTTTAACGGAAAAATATATTTTTGGTAAAAAACGGCCATTATCACTGCTTTCGCCTACGGCAGAATCCTTCATTTTAACTTTGGGATTTTTTTTCCATGCAGGCCATCGAAAATAAACTAATAAAAGTGGAATGTTAGCGCTAAAATAAAAGTCGTATAAAATTTTTACGGCCTACCGCCCACTACGTCTTCGCGTGATTGCCAATTAATGTATAATTTACGCGAATGATTAACCGGAAGCTTATCGTGCTTCGGTTATGTATCGTGAAATTGCCGTGGAAGTTTTACAAGGGCTCGTTAGGGCGCTGTAACGATAACCGCACGAGATAACTGTTTCTAATCAGACGTAATGACACAGCGCCGCCGCCACCCGCGGCCCCCACGCTCTAACGGTGCCGGAGACAGTCAGCGGCCCGCTGCTGTTGCCACCCCCGCTCTTCATGTCATCTCTTGTTTAACTTCTATATAGTTGGAGTACACACGTCGTGTATAGTACACGATCGTGACACTATTGATACTACTAATATAGGAACAGGGTTAGCTCGTAGTTTTCGCTTATGCATACAAAGTGAATCAAAACGGTACATATCACGGCACATTACGCAATGCGCCAATTTGTTTGTATTCAATATAAACAAAAGTCTGTTCAGAAACTGTCTGTAAATTAAAATACAAAGAAATTCAATGAAAGTTTATTTTCATCAAGAGTTTCTGTACCGAAGGAGATAGATACTGTTGATATAACGATATACTGGCGGAAGTAATAAAATAAAACGATTTTACATCTCCTGGGGGGAAACGAACGTTTTTGTCGAATGGGAAAAGTAGCGAGCGACTTCTCATTCCGCGATAAAATCGGGAACGTTTTACGACAATTTTCTATTCGATTACCGTTAAACAACAATCTTTAAAAAGTTTTGTTAACTTTGTAATGCAAAACTGTTAACATAAACGCTTAATGACATTTTCGTATCAAATCAAAGATGCGAGCAATGTGAGGTTGTTGGGGCCAGATAAAAATCCTACCAGAAAGTAGTTGCCGCGGAGGACCTCTCATCTTAGTCATATAATGGACTGATCACGTAGACACATTTCGTATTATTTCCCTAGGACGCGTAGCGTGACCTGAATAATGTAAGCACCGGTCACAGCCGTGGCACCAGCCTCATCGGACCCTTAACAAATAAACCGCTTTACGCACGACTCTCCAGCGGAGATTCATTATTCCAACTTTTCCCTATGATATCATAAAACGTAAGTACTTATAAGTTTTCCTACTAACCTTGTTCGATAAAGGAAAACCGCGTCATAAATTGTTTGGATACGATAAAACGATGCCGTGTTTTAATATATCATAACAATATTTTTTTTCTCTTAGGGATTTTTTTTGTCATACATTAATATATTCCACTAGCCAGTTACTATGTATCATTTAAAGTAATATCTTCGTCGTGCTCGACCATTTAGATACTATTGTTTTATAATAGATTGTCTGTAATTAAAGTGCAAATCGTAAAATGGTTTACATTTTTTTTATGGAGTAGGGTAGGGAAAACGAGCCAGAACAGTTTAAATACAACAAAACATACGTATCTAAATGTACTACAAATACAGTAACTACTTTTTGATAATATTTTAACGTAATTCATAACCATTCACTATAATTGAGAAAACTCTTTTCTCTTATAATATTTTTAAGTGTTTTAAAAATGTATATGAATTTTAAACCTCTCTAACATAGAATTTCCGCAAGGAAACCACACTTCTACAAGAATTCGCTACGGTTAAGCTTTGAGACGACAAGTTAATAATGGCACTCGTAGTATTTGCAGTAGTGAGGAATGTTTCTTTTCATTTGTATCGTATACCTTGTTTAATAACTTTAGAAATACTACTATAACAGTATTAAAATAGTAGATATATACGACATATGCAATACCATAAAGTTATATAAGAGCGTAAAATACTCCCAGGGGCTACGGCGTAGCAGTTTATTGCACGGTAGGCTCGCTCATAACTACCCATTTACCTACGGATAATGAAGGGCAACAAGCAATGTTATGTTTATTTCAAACAAAGTCCTCGGTGTTGTGTCGCGCTTGAATACGTGATTCCCGAGTGAGAATCCCTTTATACACACACACACAAACAAAGGTAATAATCAAGTCTTGCTTATATTTTAACAAGATAGTTTAGAAATTATTGCTTTTACATACTCACGAACATAAAGCGCATATGTATTTCAGCAATAATTTAATACTTCCTTTTTTGCGGACTATTCTCAGCAATTTATCATACGGGATAGAAAAGTCACTTACCTCGGGTTGCCTCTCAGTGCGGCGTGGTGAAGTGCATTAAATCCATTGTTATTTGTTCGTGTCATATCGGCTCCGTGGTCTAACAGCAAAGTCAATATGTCGTCGCGCTTCTTGGAAATAGCATCATGAAGAGGGGTGTCACCTTCTGAATCCTGCAAGAGGTACGTTTATAAATTATATTCTCATATTTGCTGATAGAAAAATTATAAAAATATTTTCTATAAAACTGAGAATTTATAAGTTTTGATATTTTATCTATAAAAATTATACAAATTTTATTAGATGAAACAGAATTAGTGTCTTTATCACAATTTTAATGGTAATAAGATGACCACCGATATTGTGATAAAACTTAATAGAACAACAAAATATTTTATAAAACTACCTATGTATGTATGTCTGGCGAGATAGCCTCACAAAATCAAATCAAATTAAAATATATTTATTAAAATAAGCCTTTACAAGCACCTATGACTCGTCATTGTTACATGCATAATTGTTAATTTGAAAAAACTTGCATAATTGTAGTATTGGCTGAAAGATTCGTAATTTGGCTATCCGTTGAGTAAGTGTGGTGTCGTCAGAGACTCCCTCTTTTGCAGTTGGCTACGCCTGCACCATTTCAACCTATTTCACCTTTTTTAGAAAGAAAAGTTTATCAAGTTGGACATCAACGTTAACAACGTATCAATTCTGTTACAGATTGCAAAATTGAGAGAATGGAGAAGGCTAGGCCTATATATATATATATCGAATTTTTAAATGACCTTCCAACAATAACATGTACTATAATAACAGTAGTGATACATGCCGGTATCAGCTGCGGTATGAGCCTGACTCGTGAATTATACAGCAGCGCCCGTCTCGAGTATCGCGACAATTTTCTAAAACATCAAACCGCCCCAATGAATAATTGAGATGAAGGAGAAGGCGTTTAGGGCGCGGATTATGGAGAGCTGCATAATTTAAAGGCGTCTCAGAGTAGTTAAGGCGAGCAGCGCCGAGTGGGCTGGCGTTCGATGCGCCGCGCGGTGCCCGGGCAAAATCAGAAACGGTGTCGAGTCCCGTAATATAGGGCGAATGGCGCAAAAAGCGCGGGCACCACGTCATTATGATAATCACCAACGCTCCGTGCTGCCGCGTCGCCGCCCAAGTCATTTTGCTTTGTGAGCGTGCATTAAAAGAGCCGAGCGATGCGCTCTGTCATTCCACAATTAATTTGCAAAATTGCGAGACTCCGTAAGACGAGTGTACTACTGCTAAGAAATTGGATGTTTTATTTTATTTCACCTGTTATATGAAACTTAAACACCGAGATCATACAATCAAATCTTTCGTTCTTCATATGTAGAAACTATACAGAATGTCTAACAAGAAACAAAACGCAATTTCCATCTGAACATTTCTTATCCTCATTACTTTACTTAGCCTAATGACCCAACTTAATATCTAATTTGGCAAACACATGGAAATATGCCTCTTCGTGAATGTCGTAAAAAATCAAATTAGTACACAAAAAATCTGTTCCCATTCAGACAATTAGTAGCAAGTATCCATAGTACATTGCTGCATAGTACAAGTACTTCCCAGTCAAAACCGCAGCACTCCCGGACAATCTTGGCCAAATGTACATAATAGCCTTTTAAAATATCTCGCCGTATTTTTACTTGAGATATACAGAACTTAAACTTTTAACATTCATAATGTTATATTGTTTTACAACCATCTAATATTTATATCGCTAAAATAGGACATAGATAAAATACTTCAATCTATTCTCATAACCAATATTTATGTATATGGTCGCATCAATTTATAACGAAAACCATTGTTTTCATCAATGACCATTATGTTGGCCATGTTCATTTATTACCATGGAGTTCGTCGACCTTACTGCACAGTAATGAAACAAAATAAGTATGGAACTATGCCAATTTCCAAAGCGGAACACGGATTGATAAGTTCAGGATAATCACCTTTAATACTAAAAGTACTCAATAATATTCAAGAAATACGTGTTGTATTAAAAATTTATAATAGAAAAAACACACAAATAATATTTATAAATTCTATTGAAATATTATCAAAGAAGAAAATCATTAAAACACGAAAGACACATTTTAAACTTTCTGAATGACTCGCATCGTTGATAATTATTAAATTTGAAATTAAAAGTTGCAACGGTAAAAAAACAAAATAAGTCACATTAAAGTGCGCGCTTATTGGAAAAATTAAGTAGTGAGCCTACGAGCAACGCCAACGCCCTAAGATAAGAGACGTGCATATCCATAACGACACAGTGCCAAAAAGTAATTTGAATACCATCTGCTTGGTGGCTATTATCTGACAATGCTGTGGCTCGACCCCAGCAGGACTCTGCAAGCGAGGCGCACCGCATAAAATACATGTGATTTTCAGAGAGTACACTTCCACACTTTGTTTGTAAACATGAAACGGGGAGATCGAAGATGGGATATTATGCTTCAGAAATCTAGATTCAAGTTCAATATTGTGAAAATAATATATATCATCATTTAAGTGCACCAAAAAGGAGAAACTACTTCGATCTGACGTAGAACAATAATATTTCCTATTCGGCTTGATTAAATGTTACGAACGGAAAAAGAAAGGAAAAAGGACCCAAAAATGCTCTAACATTTTACCGCAGCGTCGTTTTAAATAGCTGCGACACGGGATAACCGTGGCTTTGTATTTGAATCGAATAACGAAAAACACAAAAAGCGACCCGCTGCCCGAACAATAACAACACAAAACACCAAGGTAATTGCTCAAAGATAAGAACAACGCGTTAGAAAATGTACGAGGCGGGAAAGGATAGCGGGTGGCAAGGGGAGACCCCGCTACGATGCCGGTGCTGATATCAGAGCGCCTGAAATGCGCCTTAGCTTGATTAACCCTCTTTCATCTTTGCAAATTAAACTAATTGATAATTTACACCGCTTAAATTTATAAAAAAATCAAGTTAAACAATTAAACCAAAGATGCAAACTAAAATCCGTAATTTAATATATAAATCCATTTATGAATATTATGCTAAACGTCTGCTCATTTTATGAAAACAAGTGTATTTTACATTTTAAATGCTGACTAAAACTGTTGATATTTTCGATAGCTAATACATTGAAAATATCATAACTATATTTATTGCACAAATACAATATACCTTAACAGTTTAGTTGACATAATAATTTGTTTGGGGTTTAAAAAGAATATGTCGGGATCAATATTCCCGTTTCATAATGTATTATATTTAACGAATAAAATAAGTTATAACAATTTTATTATGAAGAGATATTTAAATTTATCATAATATCAAAATTATGAAGTACATATTTTAATAAAATGACGAACTTTCAAAACTTATTCGCTCAAAAGGACAGAAAGAGTGAGTGAGAAATATTTAATCTAAATACGACAATGCAGTCATAATTTTCCGACACTGTCTTCGTGTCTGAATACAATATTACCTGCATAGAATTATATTCAGACAGTCGGCATCGGAGTGTACGTCTCGCAAATCTGCATGTATCTCTGTGTGAAAAGATTCATATGTTTATATTCCAACACGTGGTACGAACTTTAATAACAGGCCTTTATCTAAGAAGGTTCTATTCTACAATACAGAACGCTCTACATCATCTCTTATTGTAGATATAATTTATGTACAATTGGCACAGAATAGTAAACTCGAATGCGTAATACCACAGCGCTGGCAGAGTTGCATCGTCAGCATGCTCGTTTATTTTGATTAATAAAAAATAAAAACTTTATGTCTATGCAAATATTATTTTTACAGAAAACGGTAATCTTAAATAATCAATTGCGCTAATAGCTTCAATGTAACGGACAATAGTTATCAAAACACCGCCATACAGAAGAAAATCTTAAACAAAAACTGGCACACAACGTTGTTTTTTTAAATAATGGGAGTTCGAGTGTGTTGGTGGGTGTTCAAAAGAAAATTTCGCGCCGACGAGGCGGAAAGGAAAATGGCTAATTGTTTAATTCCAAACCATTAAGTATAGTATTAGTGGGGGATTATTCACGCGCCATATAGCGCGACGGCCGAGGAGTGGCGCGCCGCTTAACTCGTGACGCGCGCGCACCACATTAATTTTCGTTCAACTCCCGTTTTAACACTATACATTACACACGACAAACCCCCAGCCTCATATCCGCGGCAAAAACTGCCATCGCCATCTATTTAAATCTTTCAGCGCATTCATCGACTACACATTAAAATAATGAATCTTACCTTACAAATTTTCTCTGTCGGTACATGTCATTCGAAAGCCTTAATTAATATTTCAACCGCAAGGAAACGTTAAATCGATGCGATTTGAGTCGACAGCAAATGAGTGGGGGGTGATTGCGATGATAAATTATCACTTACCAATTACAAGAGCGCATGGGGGTAATTTAAAATGTATGGAAATTCGAACGAAACGAGATAAAATATTTATCGTATAGTGAAATCCCGAACCGGTGTTATTAACTAACTGAATTAATTTGGCAATCTATATCGATGCCAATTATCGAATGGCTCGAAGAGTTAAGTAGTGCGGGCCTCGCAGCAGCAGGGTGCACCCTCATCAGCCGCCTTGATTGATTGTACGGAATTAAGCCTTCGTGCCTCCATCGCACGCGCCTCTGTATGCGGACGCGTACAATTAAAATTTATTGGTGTAAGTAAAATAAATAATCCTCATGAATAAAATCCTGTATTGGTTCGAGATTAAAAAGAATGGAAACGCTACGAAACGGTGGATGAATTTACAACGCGATTAAAATAAATTTATGGATGCAACGAAAGCGGAGTTATTGAGTAGATACGCATAAATTCAAACACAAACATAATTAAACATAACATGAAACATTAAAGGTCGATCGTAGTAGCGATTAGTTAAAAATAAAAGAAAATTAAAAAAAAGTGTAAAAGCTTAACGATAAAAGTAACAAGAATTACCATTCATGAGTGCCACAGCCCATTACCGCTTTAATATCTCATCCGCGTAAATCTTTTGATTCAGTGAGACCGCAGAACCGCCGCGCTCGTTTTACTCCGCCAGTAGATATTGGAAAACGGTGATATAAACTACTCGGGGAGAATTAGCATGCAATCCGGTGCTAGCAATTCGCAGTAATGCAATTTTCATACTCATACAAACTAAAGCGTAGCAATGTAAATTGACACAACCCTGTTAATGGAAATTGTAAAATGCAAATCAAATTATAACAGTTTCTGTTATAAAATGAATAACGGATAATTTGCTTTATATTTTAGCCTCGCTGCACATAAAAACTGTGTTTTAACAGCTAGTAACTCAAATCTTATGAAACTCTGTAATTAAAGTGATACTTAAAATAAAAACTTACGAAAAAGTGTTTCTAATACTCGTAATGTCCTCCAAACTCAATGACTCCAAAAAAAAAAATTCTCGTCAATATATTTGGTAGGTATAACACCGCTTTCCAATACCAGATTGCGAACTTTTATGTAATAGTGAGGCAATGAACACGAGACAAGGCAGGTATTTATTAGGTGAATATCGCTGTGACGCGAGTGGGTTAGTCCAGATTACGGTCGGGGATAGGTGAAGGGCCTTTTCTCCCACTGTCGACGCGGAGCGACGCGCAGGTGTCCGTAATGTGGCACAAATCGCGATCGAGGGTCAAAATATCCCGATCCGCCCGATACCCTATAGTTACTTAAATTTTATTGTACCGTATGCACGTGTTAACTTTTCACATACATATGTATAATGAACTTGTATGTACATAAATGGATATAGGTACCTACAATATAACGAAAGATAGTATAATATTAAATACGTACTATTAATACCCTTTTTTCTTTTGTTGTACATATGAGAGAACCAATTTATTATTTATAATTATATAACTTAACGTAGGAAATATAATTGAAAATTGAGCCAAAATTTAATTAACAATAGTAGAAGTAAGAAAACCACAAGAATCTGCCCTACGAAAGAAATGAACCAGGGTGATAAAATATAAGTAGAGAGCGAAGAAAGGAATCATAAAATTTCGGGTGACGGCGGACCTTCCATAAATTTATCGAAAGCTCGTGGTAACAGACTATAAGGAAAATATTTATTAAGTAAAACAGGGAGGGCACGAATTTCATTAGTTAATTATCTGGTCTAGAGAGTAAGTGGCTGAAAAGCCGTTAATTTTCTATTGATTTTGCGGTAACTTCCACTTCGGGTCTGCGTTACATTACTTGGACTGTCAAGAAGTTCGTTGGCGAAATTATATATTACGGATAAAATAGAGGAAAGCTAGGAAAATTTATCACGAAGATTGCATCGACGAGTATGTGCCTCGCGTCCGCCGTGTTGCAATACCTATCTACCGACAGGGTAGCGGGCACATGTGCCAAGAACGGTCGCCGACCCAACGATAATATGGAAACTAGTATTTACTACACAACTATCGTGAAAATGTATGTATTTGAGGACAATCTTACGAGAGTATCTTGAAAAAAAAACCATATAACTATGTTATATATATATACTTATATTTGTAAGCCTGTCTGTGGCTGTAGTTTTTGTCAAGTGCGAAGTCATTATAATATTGAACTAAATAAAGTAAAAGTGATGGTATCTGTAAAATAGACTTTAAAAATATATTCGTAAGGTTTCTGACCATAGTGAAATGATAACTTTACTTATATTGCTCGCCGATAAAACTTACTCTACTTCTTAGATAGCCGAATCTTCCTTTTTAAATTATTTTTAATATGCTCAGTAGGCTGTACGATTCAAAACTAACTCAACCGTAATCTAAGGTAACGTTGCCCTCCAAGCGAGTCTTGACGAATAATTTTTTTATACTGCTTTTAAAGTAAAAAATTACATAACCCCTAAAAAAAATTGGCCATATTTAACATAACATATATGGTTTTTTAAAAACACTACTCAAGAAGTTTATTATTATTTATTAATTATATGAAACAAAGATTGATACGTTACTGTGACTTATAATATTAACTGTAACGAGCCACAAAAGCATAAACGTGAACTTCAAATGAGATCCCCACAAAGCTACGGCGAGCGTAGTCAAAATTAAAGCGACGAAATAGTTAAGTCCGGCACTACGGTCTCATAACGTGGTATTAGTATAGCGGTGGCCGGCCATTGTTTGTCGTGCGCTTTATTTCGTCTATATAAGACAAAGTAAGACACACTAGGGTGGCCGTTCTCTTTTTAATAGTTCCGCCACAAACGTTGGAAGAAACCGGTCATACGCTTCGAATATAAAATTTTCATAAACTTTAATGTCGCTTAAATGTTGCATGCTAAAACGAATATATGAATGCAAACTTAATCCTGATACAATTTTGCCGCAGAAAATTTCATCCGGTCGCTTTGATAATCCGTCACATTCGGATTTTATTTTCATCCGGATTTATGAGGCTTTACTGTTTCTGTGTAGCAAATCCCGATATCTGAACATATTTTATATTTGGGTTGGTATTTAAATGTAACTATTAAATATTTGTAGTCTCTTCAAAAAAAGATGGGTCGATGATATCCGAAAGACCATAAAGTACTACCTGGCCCAGACTAACACAAAACTGTGGCGAATGGCAGAGACAGATAGCCATATATTCAGGTAGAGCCATACATTCAACTAAACGCATGGTAGGCAATCTTAATTTTTGCGTAAATAATTAAAAGCATATTCATAGCCAGTAAACAAAAAAACAAATGTAAATTTATTAACTTCATGTATGTTAAAATTTTATATTAATTTTAGTCAGTTCAAAAATTTATTTAAACGATTTCGATGAAGGCACTATTGGCATCCAAAGTGCATGCAGCATTAATATCAAAGGCATTATGACGCTGTATGGAACATTATTGCAAAACCGTTTACAATTTTATGAATGCATATTTGAATTGGCCGGTTGGAATGGAATGAGCACGGCGTCAGACTACGTAGCACCCTATGCGTAGCGTTTAACAGAGCTATCTCCGACCGAATTGGCACGTTTAATTGAACGCCTGTTTCGGCTATTAGCGTTCGGGACAACAGTTATTGGCAGCGGGTGGACATACAAGTGAACAGTGTACAGATCGCACAAAGTCTGCGGAAAAGCCATGTTATATGTTTCCATTATGGCAAAGTTAGACGTTTAAACACCACCAAACGTGAATACTTCAACTCTGAGTTACATCAGCTACCTTACACTCCTCCTCCCTATAAACCGGTTAAACGTTTCATGGTTTCATAAAAATATCACACAAAACATCATTCATTCCCTCTGAATATGACACGGCCAATAAATCCTATAATGGTGTCGTAAAAATTCGGCGGGTATTATCTTGGGGAAAGTCGGGCTATTTTACATTCACCTGTGAGGTTTCCCTCCGCATCCAATTTATGTTAGTGGGCACAAAACGAACGCTGACAAATGTGAAAATAAAATGAACATACGTTTTATCCGTACGCTCCTGGTGCCGGTTGCCGGGCGAGGCGGAGCAGAGGGGCGCGGCTCGCGCCACTCATCAAGCCTTTTAGTTTCGCAACGAATTGACTAGCCCTGACGGAATTATAATAAGTCGCGCTAAACCTATTTACGTCAGCTTTCGCTTTTATTTATCGACAACGGTGATACAATAAAATAAGAGGTCAAATGTTTTAGAGTATAGAGTAAAATAAATCATCCGTATGTTATGAACCATTCGGTTATGGAATGGAAATAATGAAAGTTTTTTTGAAACAATCTCTTAGGGTAAATTTATCCCCAATTGCATTGGTAGCTTGATTTGAGGTGTACAAATACAAAAATACAATAGCTGTTTAGGTTTAAATGGCGAGAAAAGGTGTTATAGTAAAACTTATATTATCGGAGAATATAAAAAAACCTGTTGGGGTACTGAAAAGGGCAACATTTAGTTATTAAATATTTTATGAGTATTAAAAGAATATTTATTGCAACTAGAAATAATATTAGTATATAAATATATGCTCACGTATACAT
>DWHO01000410.1:0-20750 GCA_018247575.1 Eurytides lysithous rurik
GGCTTCTTGTCGACGCCATCTAGCGGTGGCTTTGAGAAGTCGTTATTAAGAGGTCGGTTTAATGTCACCGCCTCTGCCCCTTATCTCTCTCCGGTCGTGTCGGCTATCCGTGCCATCGGGCTATGAGAGCAAAAGAAAGAGTGAGTGCACCTGTGTCTGCGCAAACGCTTGTGCACTATAATATATCCATCGCACTTGGCTGATCTCTTGTAGATCGGCCGCCGTGGCCGGATTCGGTCGAGAGGACATCAATTTTGTCTTATACACATACATTACCCGCTAAATATTCGCTAAAATTTTGGGTTTAACCGGACTTTATTAAAACATTTAGCTAATTTTGCTTTAGTAACTTAATTTCCGTGTCCGAATACTGCATGCAGTGTAACTACATACAATACTTAAAAGCGATTCTGATCTTTGAAGTTGATTCAATTCCCGTTTGGCGCAGTTGCTAAATTATTGGTGTCGGAGATCGTGAGTTCGATTCCCACCCGGAATAAATATTTGTATGAACTACAGATAATTGTTTCGGGTTTGGGTTTATGTAATTTACATAAATTAGTAAAATACCCTTAAAATTCAAGATATTTCTATCTTACAAAAGGAATGTCGGAAAATTTTTTTCTAAAAAAAAAGACGAAGTTACCTTTATCGATGTCGGTGGGGTTGTGTGGGCATATCGTTGGCGCAGTTATCTTAAAACGCTATCCACCTTGCTTCCGCTGCACATTGGTTTATAATTGCGAACAGTATTAACCATATATTAAACCAGTGAATCCCAAGGTGGTCCTCGTGGTTTCTGGGGTCCACGGGGAACCGGCTTCACACGTTTTGACAAGTTTTGGGAACATGGTAAATAAGTAGATAAACCAGTAAAATTTTGTAAGTGGTCTACTAGAGCTTAAAAGTTTAGGAATCTCTGTTCTAAACAAATCTTATATTTTGTAATGTAAAAACAGGTGTAAAACTGAAGTGAACTTTACTATCAAATTTATATTTATTATGATTTACATTTAATGTGAATAATATTTTTCTGAAATATAACATTTTTTAGGATGGTTGGGCTACAGCGATGATGTCGTTAAACAATTATGCGACAAATATCTGAAACTAGGCTTCAACCACTTCAAAGTGAAAGTGGGCCTCAACTTGGAAGACGATTACAGACGATGCAGCGCGGTTAGGAGATATATTGGCGATGACAAGTTTTTGGTAAGTACTTAGTTGTTTTTTTTTTTTTGACAGGAAAACACAAAACACAACTAAAGAAAGCTCGATTGCAAATTTTGTCTAAGTAAAAATACATTAACAGGAATAATAAGGAAACAAATACAAATCGACCGGTTACTTCTTATAAATTTGTTTTTAATACACTTTATAAGTAATCCTTATATAAAATACTCGGTAGAAATTATTTGTTATAAGAAATAGTAGCATCTTAACGGGTGTGATTAAAATACCACCATACCTTTACATAAAACAGCATAAATACCTGAACGACAAAATACTTTAACGTGAAAAAATTTATATCACTCAATGATAAATCATTATACAATACATTTTAGTTAAACATTAATTTCTTTATTATTATTATTATTTTTTAATTAAAAAACTCTGTCCCTCTTATAAGACAGAAATGTCTTGTTATAACGACGTTTTACATACATAAATCTTACGCGGACAAACGCCTAGATCCGATCGACCCTTCAGGTAATTTTTTTTAAAAAATCCAGTTTTTTTTTGTTTTTATTTGCAGATGGTTGACGCGAATCAAGCGTGGAGCGTTAACGAAGCGATAGAATGGATGAAGACACTAGCTCCTTTGAAACCTATGTGGATAGAGGAGCCTACATCCCCTGACGACGTATTAGGACATGCTGCTATCTCAAAGGCCTTGAAGTACGTTTTAATATTAAAATCACTGAATCTTATTTAACTGTGCCAAATATACTTATTTAAACATATACATATCGACTGGCTGTGAAGTTAGAGAGAGATTTTACAGTTTATGTTTAAAGAACGGCGTTTGAAGATACTAAGTATTGGCTTAAGGGCTTTACAAATTAAACGTATTTTTCTAATCTCATATATAACGTATATCTCATAATTAAGATGTACTTGTGTTCTATATTTTCGTTTGTACCTACTCGATTATAAATATAACCACAAGGTTATATACGACTAAGGACTACAAAGTCAACGTAATAGCCCTAGAACACAATATTTGAAGGTGAGTAATAAAGGGACGAAGAGACTAAACAGCATACATGAGGGAAAAAGTATATACAATTTTCTTTTAATTTTGTTAGTTTACCAGAGAGTTTTGGGCCTCTCCGCTTAGATATATTATGTCATGTAAAAATATTTTATTTTATTTACCTTTCTACTTCTGATCTTTATTTCTCCGGTTCCTATTATGTAATTAGTCTTTATATCAATTCCAGGCATTCAGTTAAACTGAAATGTAACATAGACCTTTGTAACTTTAGTAACAATACAATAATAATCTCTAAATAATAAAAACCTACTACATAAAAAAAACCTTCTGCTTATAAAGTTATTTTTATGTTCATTTAAATAGATTTTAACGTTTACAAAAAAATTAACAGGCCGTATGGCATCGGTGTAGCAACAGGGGAAATGTGCGCCAACCGGGTGATGTTCAAGCAGTTCCTACAAAGCGGCGGAATGCAATACTGCCAAATCGACTCCGCGCGCATCGGTGGAATCAATGAAATACTCGCTGTATATTTAATGGCCGAGAAGTTAAAGGGTATACAAAAATAATTCTAAAAAAAATTGTGTTAATAGTAAACACGTAAGTGGTAGAAGTCCGTGAGTGTCACTTTAAAGCCTAATGATAGCAGTTAATTTACTAGGCATATAGACCATCTTCATATTTTTATAGATCGAGCACAACACCGCCAAAACGCTTGAAATCATGTTGTTCTAAACAGTAATAATAATATATATAAATAATTCTCTTTGCCACTATGTTATTATGAAGTAATGCAGGGGTCGGCAACCAGCGGCCCGTACGGTAAAAACGCAATAATTATTTTTATCTAAAAGAAAATTGTTAATTAGACGAAATGTGGCCCGTGCCAACCTTCTCATAACATTTGCGGCCTTTGTATAAGAAAAGGTTGCCGACCCCTGACCTTATGTGACGTTTTCGTCAGGCGCCTTGTTTGTTTCACTTTATTTTCAGTACCCAGCCAGTTCGTTCTGCCTATCATGCATATATAATTTTTTTGTTAAAAAATATAAATGCTTAAGATTCTTAATAACCGGTTGCTATATATATGTTTTAATCATTTTCTTTAATTTTAAAACACACTTTTCCACAAATTACAGTCAATCGACTTTGTTCAAGTAATCATTATTTTCGGAACCAGTTTTACGATTAATTTTTTTTTATAGTCTACGAGTGCGTTTTGATAAACTGATGAAGCCAAATAAACTTTATATATATAAACTAAAAAGGTCTAAACAGTGGTATTAGAACTAATTATTTGATCGGTCTTTTCTTAACTAACATAATACAAAACAATATAATAACAAATCTCCTTGTTTTTTATTTCCTATATCTCCAGTGAAGGTATGTCCGCACGCCGGGGGCGTGGGTCTATGCGAGATGGTGCAACATTTGCAATATTGGGACTACGCCAGTCTCTCTGGCACAATGGAAGGACGTCTGATAGAATACGTGGACCAACAGCACGAGCATTTCTACGATCCGTGCGTCGTGGGAAACGCTAGATATCTTGCGCCGAAAGTGAGTACAGTGAAGATATCGAAGGTTCACTGCGAAAACCCGCTAAGTGCAATTTTGTCTAAAAATGTGTTAAACACAAAAGATACTTTATTTTTTTGTAGTTTATATACTGATAGAAACGAAAAGAAAGTTATCCCGTTAAAACAGATAAATGAAACCAATTGGCCAATACTTGTTAAAAACTTTGCAAACACTATTATTAACGAGTTTTCTATGAATGTTAGCTCCAAGAAACCTATAAAGATGCAAAATTTGTATCAATCGTTTTTACTGATCCTATACAAAAATATAACCCTGAATTATATGTCATAATATGTGACTACTCATGTATGTAGGACCGACTGAAATTTTAGCAAAATAATTAAATAAAAAACTAAATTAATTGCATTTAACAGGTTTTCACAGAAAACCCTCGATATGTACATGTTACGTAATAAAACCAGCGGTATGTGTACTATATTAAAAATCGTTAAATATATATTAAAAAAACTGAAGATCGGCGATAAATTAGACTACGGCGAGTAGATAACAAGTGTCCATAAATACAAAAAGATAGAAAACATAAGTGACTAAAAACGTTTTAACTGAGTGAATAATGCAGCGTAATTTTTCTTATTTCTTTTTTACTTATATAAGAGGTACGATGTAAGACTTTTTTTGTAGTTTACTATATTGGTAAATAAATAAAATTAAAAAAATGGAACAAACCGAAAGGATACCAAACATGTCTCAAAATCGATTTTCAATTCACAGATGCCAGGATATAGCACACAATTTCTACCAGAGACGTTACAAAAATACACATACCCTAAGGGCAGTGAATGGGTGAGAATGTTGAAGGAAGGAATATTTCCCCAACCTGATGAAGCTGAATTGGCCAATTCATAACATCTGTCATAATGAAAGCCCCTATATTACTCTTCAAGTCTTTTATTAAAAGTTATATATAATATATACAAAGGATTTCAATTATAAATATCACTTAAAAGCTCAAATCCAAAGAATCTTAATTATAAATATCCCTTAAAATCTCAATAACGTCGTCATTAACAACCACGAGGCCTATTGAGACGCATTTAGAGACGCGATGTTAAAACAAATTTTCCGCAAGTTAGAAGCAGTCTGAATGCGGTTTAAAACAAGCAACAACGTCATTTTTAACAATCGTCATTCCATGACGTTCGAACAGTCGCATTAATAGAATCATTTCTTGTGGAAGGCAAAGGCGCTGAGTTTGGATTGCTTCGGTGCGTTTGATACGGGAGACTGATCGGCGGGGTCTTCGTCGAGTTTCCGCTTCTGAGCACCCTCCGCGTTCGCGACGTGTTTGCTCTGAACACTCTTGAACACTCTAACGCCCTGGCGTGTCAGTTCTGCCGGTGTTAGTTCCGGATGTTGTGTTTCTAATGCAGCTTTGTTCCGCGAGTACCAATCGACGAACGTTTCGCCGTCGAGCGGCGTTAGTGGCTGTAATAAGAAATATTACGTAAAATAAAAAACTATACTAATTATAAGAGACAATTATATACAGTGTAATATTATAAATAATTTTGGATTGCCTCTGCCTTTGAAATGCAATGAAAATTTTAGTATTGAATTTGTCGCTGTTTTGTCTTAGTTAACGTAAGGCATTGCGGGCGGCAACGCTGATCTTATCCTCTGGAACAAGTTATGCTGCAGAGGTCGGAATAGAATTTTCCAATTTGCCGCAGGTTGGATTTGCCTCTGCTCTCCGTAAAATTACAGGCTCAAGTTTAGTTTCATTATTGCACAGTGAAATCTTCAACGAAAAATGAACATCTGCGTAGTGGGGAAACCCCTTCGGAGCTGCGTGTTGTGCGAGGGGAACGTGGAGTTTTGGAATCTAAAAATCCATCATGACTCCTCTTGAAGGTGAAAGGTATGCAAAAGGACTTCCCCGCGAAAAAATTGTCTGATTAGCTGGTTATCTTTTTTATGCAGTAGGTTGACAAACGAGCAAGCGGCTCACGTGATGGTAAGCAATCATCGACATTTACAAAATAACAGAACTTGCAAGTTGCGTTGCCAACATCTAGGAGGGGGGGAAGAAGTGAGGGGAAGCGGGTGAGAGATGGGGCGGGAAAGGGAGGAAGAGAACGAGGGAGGGGGATGAGACACCGTTTAGGTCCGCTTTAGAATATTAAACTCATTTTAGACTTTAATATTCAAGTACTATAATATTTTCTGCAACATAAACCTGGTGTAAATCTAAAGCAATTTTAGGCTTATGCGTAAAGTTAAGCATTAAGTTTTTGTAAACAAATTTAATTGTGTAAATTGCACTTACATCCTTATTTTCACTGGCATCGTTGGTGGCATGAACTTCCACTAAGGTCCGTTCGGTTAAACTCAGGGGGCTCTGTACGCTTTTGGCTGAGTCCGTCTGCTTCCTAAAAGGATTCCTTGCACCACCCGGTGATGATTTTATTGGCTAAAAGTAGTACATAACAACTTTATATATAAATATAATAAAATTCATATTTATATTATCTGCACAATATAAACAAAAACAAAATAATAACAACATTACTTATTACGTGTGATATTTTTGATTTATTATTTATTATATTCATGCCTATAAAAAGTCTAACAATAAAATGTAATTTCTAACAGTAAATGTAATGGAAAATGTGTGACTAAAATATACAAGTAATACATACAGCAGGTTTGATAGGCGTAACATTTTCGGTTTTCTTCTTAACCTTCTGCGGGATGATAAGACTAGTGTTGAGGTCTTCTTGTTCGGTTCTCGTGACGTCGTAGGTCTCTTGCGACTCCAGCTCTTGGAAGTGAGAGTTTTGGGCCACATTTAACTTATCTCTCTCTTTCTCCCACTTCTCAGCGAGGTCGGACAATTTATCCGCCAAATGCATTCGACCCAGTCGCGAGGCGTACTTGGCTGCTAGAGGTAACAATCGATCATCTTTCAGTAGCTCCATCAATTCTAACGCCCTTTGCTCGATCTCACTGCGACAAGCCAACTGTAATGAAAACAAATCGTATTCATGACAATATTAACATTGTTTAACAATCAATAACAATCTTTAATATTGGGAATTTTTATTAATCTAGTAAATATTACATAAAAAAATTAACATTTTTTTATAAAATAATGATAAAATTATACAAACACACAAATAAACTTATACACAACGCGTACAATAACTTCATTTAACTTCAGTTACTTCTCACATCACACTGCATATATCGGCCTCGTGGTATCTTTTTACGTAAGTTTTAGTAGCGGGATCGCTAGAGCGAAAGAAAGAGCATTTCGATAGCTTATTAACTTCATACATTTTGACCTTTATTGTCTGCATTCCTTTTTATCTAGTTTTATATATATCTCTGGGCGTATCACTTAACATCAGGTGAATCACCTGGTATTTGGTCACTTTTTTACATAGAGCAAAACTTACCGCAAACAATTTCAGAGCGGTCTCTCTGGCAGTCTTCACGTCCACGTCAGAGGTGGTATGCGCCCAGCGCACCAGCTGCTCCTCGTATTGCCCCTTTTCGGTGTCCAGTTCGCAGAGTGGTATCTGAAATGGACGTTGCATTCAAGGTGTTGATAACGGTCTAGCAGACGTTTGACTTTTGATAGGACCCTCGCAAAATCTGTTAAGGAAAACTTCGCACTATTAACTACTACACCGTCAAACTACGTACAGTTCTGAAAGGTAATGCCTTCATAGAAATTAATTGGGCGTTGAGATGTATTATGTACATTTTGGTGAAGAACAAAAAACGTCAAAAAGCTTTTAATTGTTTAGTCAGCACTGCATAGCACTGAGCGATACGCTAGTATAGGTAACGATCATTCTCTCGGTTTTATGGTGGTAGAGCCACGCAGCTGCTCCCGCTGCTGAATGGGCCTACTCGGACAAGATAAGTACCACGACCTCACAGAAAATCAGCGTAAAATGAACGTATTTTATCTGAAATGGACGTTGCATTCAAGGTTATGATAACGGTTTACTGGCCACCGCACTCATCGGACGAAATGCTGAAGAAAATATATATCCGGTTCGAGTCGGGCCATTCAGCAGCGAGAGCAGCTGCGTGGCTCTACCACCGAGTAAATATGGGTGTCCCTCTTCACACCTCTATCTGACTTCGTGTGGGTCTAGAAAAAGTTATAGAAACATATCCAAGAAAAACTCACTTGTATAGGTAGTTCTGTGACAATGGGTTTGGGGACTGTGACGGGAAATGAGGTCCCTCTACACAGAATCACCCTTACCGACTGTGTTGGCTCACTGATCTAAAATGAAAAGAGTTTAAATTGGTGTGTAAATAAATATTTATAATTTTAATTGTTTGTACAAATATACCTGTAACTGTATTAAAACTGTATATATTGACAGTTACTGTATGTTAGATCTTGTAGGTAAATTTAACAATCGCAAAAGTAGGTATATTATTGCTATTACTCACAGACACTATAAACCATGTGTCCGAAACACCTTTAGAATGCGTGCTAGTGTCGCATATAGGCATCCACACCCCACTTGAAATGTCGTATAGCCTCAAAATGCCAGTATTGTCGTACGTACACGGAGAACCGACATCGGTGGTACCGATCCAGGCTAATTTCGAACTTGGGGTGAGCGGCATATGCACTGTTTTGCAACGAACTTGCCTGCCTACAATTAAAACAGTTATATATGATTGTGACACTGCTTTTTTTCTTCTAACGAAAATAAAGCGGATGTAGACCCAGTCTCGATATATTCATCAAATTAACAATTAACGGACGGGCCATTTTTATCGTTATAAAATTATTTCGTATACTTCCTAAAATCAAAACTACACCGAAGGAACAACAGGCAGATAGAGCTAACTAATGGCACCAAGAAAAAATCGGTAAAATAAAAAAACTAACGCAACGTACCTAAAAATTTAAGAAAAAACGTAGATCTACGTGGCCCGTCCTAGGAAGTCAAAATGGAAAAACGTAAATCTACGGGGCCCGTCCGTTAAGCGTTAATTGAAAAACTATAGTGTACCATTTGTGTAAAATTTTAATATTAGAAATATTTGAGACCATTAACATAACATAATACATATATTTACCATTAAGAGCTATTATGTCCATAGCAAGATGTTGATCTGAAATTCCTGGGTCAGTTTGATGGTAAGCTGCAAGGATCGTGGTATTGAACCCCGATAAAGCAACAACTGGGCCCGGCAATGAGATTACCTACAAAAACATATTATATATTATCCATAATTAATACCAACATATTAAAATAAATATTGTATTCATATGAACGTAAAATTAAGTTTATCCAATTGATTGCAAACAATTGCAATAAGATCAATTCCACATATGTTCATTATTACCCCTGTTTTCCGTCCATCCCAGAGGTAGAAAATCTTCGGATAATTCAGGACTAAAAGGGCTTATAAAATGCCTACGCAAAAAGTTATGAGTATTTATTAATTCGTTTCAGTGTACAAACAGGAAATCAATTAGCTTAACTAACATGATTTCATTAAATGGTAGGAATGCGCGGAAATAACATAACTTTAAACTTCTAATCAAGTGTCCTAATGCTACCTATATTCAATCCAAAAGGTGTACCTAATAAAGGTAATGCAAAGAGAAAATAAAAGATTACCTATAAGATGCTGATTATCCTATGGTAGGATGGTCATTAGCAGCCATTTTGTAATAGATACATAATATACACACCTGCCTCTGGGTCCCCATTGGAGTAAAAAGCCTCAAAAGGCGCGCGTTGGTAGCGCAGCCCACTAGACCTGACGTGGCAGTAACACACAGGATCTCTTCTGTGTCTGGCATTGAAACACTCCACTCCTTGCTGCTTCCAACGAGTGATATGCATACGAGCTTACTGGAAGTAAATTCAATTTATATAATTCACTATGGAAATATTATATTGGTAAAATTTTACGTGTAATAGTGCAAACATAAGCAATGAATAAAACTAAGAGGAAATGCATTTATTTATTAATAATTATTACAATTAAAAAATAGTACCTTTTATCGACTACCGCCTATGTCTATGAATAGTGCCATGCCATTATGTAATAGTGAATTATATCAATCTTATGTCTCTCTATTATCTATTAATAATCACAAACTAAAAATTAATACTCTCTCCCTCTTTCTAATCGCCCCCACGAAAAGCTCTGGCTCCCACTAGCAGGCAGTACCGCCATTTTTTAATGTAGTAGCGATACGAGAAAGCGGCTCACCAGGTGGTAAGTGATTACTGCCGCCCATGGAGATTTGCAACATTACAGAAAGTGCAAATGCGTTGCCAGCCTTTCTGTATATTTTCTAAAGAGAGTGGGAGGAGCGAGAAGAAGAGAAGAGGATAGAGGGAGCAGGAGGGGAATGGAGGTTACGGAAGAGGATAAAGTCAGAGGTAGGGGAGTGAGAAAGGGAAGAGAGGGGGAAGGGGATGGGTCACCGGCCTCCTCACTCACCGGATGAAACGCGGAACTAAAAACACTTTCACTTTACGCCGTACTTATCCGGTTCGAGCCGCCCCATTCAGCAACGGACGCAGCTGCGTGGCTCTATCACCATGAAAAAATAAGTACAATATACAACTTTTACCTTGGAGTTTCACAGGCCAAAGCTAGAACCGAAGTAGACAGACTGGCCATGGTATGGTTAAGATAATTGTTTAAATGGATTCCATGATGCAAATTTGTGTCATGAAATTCGATGTCAATGCTGGACTCGCCATTTTCTCCGGTGTGACATCGCACTATGCCGACGTCATTCCAACACATGTACCTAAAACGATATAAATTGTTTTGAAAATTGACATAAAAACATGCAATTTGACTTAAAGACATTCACACATTGTCTTATTATTTGTACAGCTATTAATGTTTCGTGACATTCCGCTTTGGTTCATGACTGACTTGTAATTAGTTGATTTAACAGGACAAAAAGATCTTATGTTAAAATATAATCAAAAAAATCTATATGCTTCATGTTTTCAGAGTCATTAAGTTTCGTTGGTGACAATAAGTTAAGTTACAAAATGTAAGTCATTAACGAGTATGTCCATTACAAACTTCATTTTCATGCATAGAATACATTCAAACTGCAGTTAGTGCTATAACGAAATAATAACCACCTGTGCTCCAAATGCGTGGGGGTAGAGGAAGGCTGGAACGGCGGCTGCGGCGGTACAGAGGCTTGTACTGGAGCTAGCTGCCGTGACACCGGCCGAGATTCCTCCCCTTCCACTCGTATGCCGAGCGTCTCGTTTTTTATCTTCTCCAATGAGATAGCATTGTCATCATCACTCTCGTAGTTCGTAATGAGGTTGTCGACTAAATCGTCATTCTCTGTAATGGATGAAGTAAAACTTGAAACAAAATCCTGTCAAATTTCTTTTAACTGCAGGAACAACTAACTATTCGTAAAATAAAGTAATGTAGGATCAAAAAGACTTATTATAAAAAATCTTGTAGTTATAAATGCAGATGATGAGTCTGTTGCCACTCAATTGATTCAAACCCTATTCTGTACCTGTATAAAAAGAGCTAAAAATAAAAATATTACCAGCTTTCTTTCATTCCTTACCATCATCCTTCTCTACCACTTCAATATCATTTGTATCACCATTTGCATCAATTTTACTGCTTTCCCGTCCATAACAATTGACTAACATTCCTAGCTGACCAGCGACATCGCAATATACTAGGACCCCATTTCCTGTAATAACAAGTCAAAATAAATAGTTTACAAGTTGAACTGTAGTTTCACATAAAATCAGTTCACAAAGTTAAGATGTAATAAAATTAATGCAGAAAATATTGAAGATACATAGTTACGTACAAAATAGTTACGCAAGATCATAGAATTCATCAAACGCATTTTTAATAAATATATTAAAAGTACATACCATTTGGTTTCCATGCCATAGCAGAAACATTGTGTGAAGTAGGATGTTCAATTAAACCCATACATGCCCCAGTTACAACTTCCCAAACAGCTATTTGACCAGCAACAGTACTTGCAGCCAAGTATTGACCGCAAGGTGAAAATAAGCATTGGGATATTGCACATTTTATCTTAAAAGTAAAATTGTAAGTATGAAAATTATTTCCACATAATTATTTATAAATATAACTAACCATGAGTAAGCTGATAAGCAAGCAAGCGGTTTACTTGATGGTAGCGATCACCGCTGCTGATAGACATTTGCAACATTACAGAACGTGCAAATACCATTGCCAGCCTTTAATGAGGGAGGGGAGTGAGGGTCTGGAAGGTTGAACTATGAAGGGATGGGGATTGAGTCAGACATAAAGAGGGAACAAAGAGCGGGAGTGGGATGAGCCTCCGGCCACCTAACTCGTCATACAAAACACATAAGCATTAACACCTTCAATTTAGGCTGATTTTCTGTGAGGTTGTGGTACTTATCCGGTTCGGGTCGGCCCACTCAGTACCGAGAGCAAATGCGTGGCTCTACCACCATACAAAGAGGTTTTAATGATGGTTCAGATGATGATTTGAGAAGAAGAATTTGATACAAAGAATTTTTTTAAAAAATCACTACTAATATAATAAATAAGAATGTGGCAAGTGTGCTGGGTTTTCATGTAATGTTATATGGTGATTGGTGCTCATAAGTAAAAAAACATCTCCATAAACATTATAACAGCATTTACATTTAAAGTAATATACTAATATGAAAACATCAAATAAATTTAACAATTTAACATAATCAATAATTACATGAATACCTACCGAACTGTGAGTGAATGACATTCTCTGACCCCAACTTTCACAATCCAATAATTTAATTTCTCTATTATCTGGATAGGCTATATATTTGCCCTCAGATGGTTCAAAACTCATCCTACCTAAAATAAATATCATATCATGATCACTTACATTTATGCAAACAATATACATATTAAGACAATTTTGTGACAACTTTGCTGTATTTTATTTATGATAAAATCAATGTAATTAATTAATAAAATAAATAGTGGCTAGGCTAACTATAATGAAAGTTAAATTGACTACAGTTTAATTTATGAACAATTGTTACTATTCACAATTTTTTTTTCTTAAATATTATTCCTATTATAAGAGTTGAACTGCATCTCAGTAATGGCAAATATATAAATTATAATATTATTAATCTTCACCTTTAAAAAATATTGTGATGGAAATCACAATACTTTCTCTAAGAGAAAATTTAAAAGTATATTCAAACCAAGGCCATAATTTATAAAAATTATATTAATTTATATTATTAATATAATAATTATAGCTATTGGCTAAACAAGCATCAGTCCGAATTAAAATAAATGTTAGCAAATTAAAAACTTACATAAAGTTTTTGCAGCAAAAAATGTATTTATTTTAGGAACACATGCAACTTCTTTGACAACCTTTTGTGTATCAATGTCCCATATTCTTAGTACACCATCTCCAGAAGCTGTGGCAGAATACTTCATATGAGGACAAATAGCTACACTAAGGACAGGACCTTTGTGCTCTGACATTACAAATAATGGTGCTCCACCATCTAAATTGCAAATTTTTGCCTCCATATTTTCCGAACAGCATCCAAGGGCCTTAAAAAATAAATAAATTTTAAGAAATAAAAATTAAGATGCTCATATAAGCAATTTGAATACTATAAGACATTATAAGCAATTTTTAAATGTGTTTTTGTTTTATTTTCAGTTTTTACAACCACAACAGATGAGTAAAAGATTAAGAAGTTTTCTGACTTGATTTTTGGGACTAAACATTATAAATTTATAGCCCACACAAAAAAAAAATTAAAAACATTAACTACACCAATTGGTAGCAAATGTACTTATTCTAAACTATCTATACATACCAAAAGTAAATACTAAGAATTGTGGCTTTCTTTCATTCCTTATTCTTATTTTTTATGGAAAAGGGAAAAACGGGAAAGTAGCTATAATCACTGCCATTGGACATTTGCAATGTCAAACTTTTGGAATTTTTGAGACGGAAAGGCAAGAAAAAAGAAAGGGAAGCAGGTAAAGGAAGGGTGAGGTATGAAAAGATAGAGGGAGGCTGAAAAAGAATGGAAGAGGGTGGGAGTGGGCCACCGCAGCCTCACTTACCAAACAAAATACGGAAGTACAAGCACTTTCCCTTCATGTCAATTTTTTGAAGTTGTGGTACTTATTAATTTCTAGCTTGCCCATTCTATTCCCATGACTACCATGGTGATAATGAGTAAAGTACTTTATTCATTATCACCATTGGTTGGCCAAAAAAAAATTATTTGCCCTAACTATTTCTACTGTAGGAGGCAGAGATGATTCAGATTTCTAGAACCATGAATAATCGCTCCTATTAGAAATGAAATCTATCTAATGTAACATTACAAGTTGTCAAGTACATTTACCTCAATTTTGGATAAAGACATAATTTGAGTAACTGGAGCCGTAAATCTTGTTACAATTCCATCTTTATCAAATGCCGGAAATGTATATGCTTGCACTGCATGATTATCATTAGCCACATATAATCTTTTATCCTTAAAACACACTGCAAGGGCACTTTCTCCAACGCAGTGCGAATTTGGATCATCATCTTCAATGTCAACCCATATTCTTACATCACCATCGTGCCCACAAGTTATTATATGCCTTAAAAATGAGAAAAGAATATAAATCACTATGTTTTTTCTCTACATATCAGTAGGTCACAGATGTTTAAATGATATTACTTACTGTCCATCTTCACTAAAACACACATCGGTATGTCCTTCTGCATGAGCATATCTCAATGGTTTACTTTCAATTTTCATTCTCTCTAAAGTAAATTCAATTACAAGTCTATTTTACTATAAGTAATTTATAAATAACGTCTACAATTAAAATAAAATACTAATAGCTCTAAATATTCTATTTATAAAAATTAATTATTTATAAAAATTTCTTTGCCAATTTTTTTTAAAACATTTCGATCATGAAAGTTGAAGTGTTCGTCTGTCAAAATTTGGCGGGATATTAGGAAGTAAACAATTGGTTGTAAATGTGTATGAACGGAAACCGTTGCAACCATACTGCCATTTCATGTTTGTACTTAATTGTTAATTATAAATCTTTATTTTTTATTAAATCTATCTGTTGTTATCAAATATAACGGATGTTTATAAATGACAATAAATTAAACTTATGGCAATAAATTGGTCTTCCAATTAATTTCTAATTTCTCTTTAGGGGGATCATCTTTAAAGTATTATTTAATGTATTTGCTAAATTACAACTACATATTTGTATTTCAATCGAAGGTAAGTTACTTCCAACATTTAATAACCTTTTCATCTTTTTGAATAAGATTATTTTTATATGTAGACCTAACTAAAAAAGTAATAGTTTGTAACAAAAAATAACAGCTTTATATTTTAATCTAAAGTTGCCTTCGAATAGTCTATTTTTTAAAAATTAGAAATCTTATATTTTAATCTCCTATAGGTATTTAATGCAAGATGTAAAGTTATCGTAAACCGAAACGTTTTCCTTTTCCAATTCCCGGGTTCATTTCACAATTCATTTATTTTCATTCAACGTTTAACGTGTCGGTTTAGTGCTGTGGTTGAGTATCGCCGCCACGAGAAATTCCGGCCGGTACATCTTTAATAAATTTGTAGTATCGAAAGTACATTTTTTGTTCTTTACATTATTAATTGACGGTGTGGATTATAGTTTAAAGTAAGTAAAAATATTGTTTTTTGGAAGTTTTATACTATTTTAGAACTCGTTGGGGACATTGCAAATCGGTGTTACAAAAATTTTAAACCAAAACACGTTAAATTAAACACGTACTTTATTTATTATTAAGTAATTAAATTGAACTATATATTTTAATGTTCGTACACTATAAAGAGTTTTTATTAATTTTAATTAATCCTTAATTACCTACGACGACTATAAATTTAGGTTAAACTGTTCGGTCGAGGTCATTTTCGTTTACTGACTGTCTTTAATAATTAAGCTTTATTTACAACTCATAAATAGAAATATTTCTTACAGTTGCATCACCAAATGGCTAGTCAGGGTTTTTTGAACAAAATAGATGGCTTTTCCACTATTGCTATACACGCTGGTCAAGAGCCAGAAAAGTGGAAATCTGCAGCCGTTGTTCCTCCTATAGTTACGTCAACCACTTTCAAGCAACCTGCACCAGCAGAGCATACGGTAAACTGAGATATATTTCTCTCTTTTCTCTCCCTTAATCTCTAAAACTCGTCGCAGGTATAAAAAAATAATTTGTAGAGTTGAAGAGTTTATAATTATGTATTTTTATAAAATTTTGAAAACATCATCTGAAATAGGAATAATTTAAAAAAAATGCGAAATGTATTTTTCAATTATAACTAATAACTTAATATTGCATCATCTTATTAAAGTTGCATCAGATCTTAGAAGGAACCCAATATTTAATTTAATTCTTTATTTTTATTTTTAATTTTAATTATGAGTTAATATCTTGATAAAGCTACTGCAAATTTCACCATTTCTGACACCATACAAAAGCTTAAATTATATTATAATAAAATTAAATATACCTTTGCTAACATGTTTAACAAGTAAGGTATTTCTAGGGATTTGAATATGGAAGATCAGGAAACCCAACAAGAAATACTTTGGAAGAGTGTTTAGCAGCTTTGGATGGTGGAAAGCATGCCCTTGCCTTTGCTTCTGGATTGGGGGCCACAACAACCATAGTATCTTTGCTTAATAGTGGTGATCATGTTATATCATGTGATGATGTCTATGGTGGTACCAACAGGCTGTTCAGGTAAATACATAAAATACTACTGTATACTATATATAAATTTATTACAAGTAATATGATTTCTTTCCATAAATGAATATATATTTATATTTTAGAAAAGTAATGGAAAGACTGGGAGTAGAAACAACATTTACTGATTTTACAAATACGGATTGTATAAAGAAAGCTATTAAAGGAAACACTAAGGTATGTCTTTACGCTTGCTTATTAAATATAAACGAAAATGTTTATATATTTTACTGTACTCATAAAATTGCATCAAAGCCTTACGCTCAGTTTTGAAATATTGCAGCATTGTTACTACCATATCAGCGATTTAGTAAGCAGTTAATCATAACAAGCTTTATCGCAAAATTGTTTTATGTTACTCAAATATTCATAATTATGTGTAAAGCATAACAAAAGTGGTTGATAAGAATTGTTTCATTTCAACATAAATACTCTGTTTGCAATCTTTTGGTGAATTTGCAAACTTGAAAATAGAGGGCCTTATCTAAAATCTAAGAATAGAGTTTGTAATATGTTTGAAATTTTTCTCTACACTTTCATATTATGGGAAATTCATGAGCAACATGTTTTTCAATCCTAATTTCCACTAACCGTACCAGTGCAATATCAACACATTACATATGCATGCATTCTAATAATGAATATGAATAGTAATTACATGAGGGGTGTAGTATGTGGGCCATTATTTGCAAATTAGTTATTTCAAATACTTTTTATTTTTAAGCAATGTAGCAGTGGTTAATATTACTTTAAATACTATATCTAGTTCTATATAATATTCGTAAATTCCGTTCAGCGCTGTTTGTACCGTAATTCACTATTTCTATCACTTGATGTCACATAGTGTTATGAAAGATAGAGGCGAAGGATTCATGATCGAAAGATCGAATATATATATATATTCTTCTGGCTCGAACCGGATTAATACCACGACTTAACAGAAAATCGGCGTAAAGTGGAAGTGTTTTCGCGTTTCATCCGGTGAGTGAGGTGGCCGGTGGACAATCATCTCCCTCCGAATCGTCATCCCCTCCCCCCCCTCACATTCCTCTTTCAAAAATCCCTCCCCTCCAGAGGCTGGCAACATATCTGAACCTCTTGCACGACAAAAGGTAATCTGTGTTACCTTAAACATACTTTACTTGGGCGGCAGTAATCATTTACCATCAGGTGAGTCGCTTGCTCGTTTGTCAGCCTACGCCATAAAAAAAATCTCTTCAGTTTGAATCGGAAGCCGGTTCAATCCTTTAGGTCGACAGTGCAAAAGCCTGTCGACTCAGAAACTTGCTAACTGTCCTCGTCGCAGATGATCTGGGTCGAGACTCCGACGAATCCGATGCTCAAGATCATAGACATCGCGGCCGTGTCGAAGATCGCGAGGGAGCGCGGCGACATCATCCTCGTAGTGGACAACACGTTCCTGACGCCGTATCTGCAACGGCCCCTGAGCTTCGGCGCCGACATAGTCGTGTACTCGTTGACTAAGTACATGAACGGCCACTCTGACGTCATCATGGGGGCAGCCGTGGTCAACGATGACGCGCTCGAACAGAGGCTCCGGTTCCTTCAGAACGGTGAGTGACAACTATCACGTAAGCAGGACGTCACGCTATCAGAGCTTTTGCTGATCTCCATAATTCTTGCTGTTTTTTCACCGTAGTTGAAAATATTGAAACGTTTTCCTGCCAATTTAAATGCAGGTCTGAGCCGGAGATCCTCATTTTTTTTTTCTCGTAGACCAGTTTCAGAATTTCGCTGATGCTGCAACATCCCTACCGTATTCCCAAAACTCGACAAAATATGTGAGGATTAAATCTAATCACACCCCAGCCGGGTCACCCGTGAACCCCAGGGAATCTACTTTGGGAATTACCGGTCTGAACTGATAACAAAATACAATAGCAACGTACAGAAACAAGCTCTTTCCCTAATTTTGACCCGGGTCCACGCAAATTTTAACGTGTAGTACGAACGTGAAGTTCTCAATCTGTGAGAAATACGCTACGGCCAAGTGAGCCTCAAATTATGCTCTAAAACTTCTAGTTTGATTTTTTTGTCGGTGTCTTTTAGTACTTTACCAACACGATAGACTTTATATGGGAACTCCCGTGTAAAAATGTCTACGTCTATTATAGGTGTAATGCGGTAAAAATAATAGCATCAGTCGGCATATAATTTGAGCCTTGGTTTTCCTTAAAGGAATAAGAAATAAAGTAAAATTAGCCATTTAAGAAAAAGAAGAAGACGCAACATGGAGAAGAAATATACGAGACGTGCTCTTCGCATGCCGTGTTATGCTTTCCTTGGTTCAACTAATATAAATCTATTTGTTGGTTTGTCCTATTCATGAAGCAATTGTCGGTTCCACTTTCTACGTAGGTTCGTCTGGCATAAAGTTCTTGTGTTTCATTTATTTCTTATTTTATCCTTTACTGTACCTTTCATTTCTTTTCACATGTAAAAAAGATCTCAAAATATTCACGCAGCATAAGTATTATTATAAATGAACCGTTGTTTTCTCCACTTGTGCATCGACGAGCCTTTAACGGCATGACTGGAATAGTTTAAGCTTAAGTTAACAAAGATTACCTTTAGTCGTGCAAGAGGTATGTGAAATGGAATTCCACGCGAGCGAAACCGCGGGCAATACTATGTCTGTAAAATTGTTGCTCACGACCATAATTTCAGTACAGTAATTTTCCGAGATGAGACTTGATGTAATGTGATTGATTGATTTCTGTAAGTTCCATCACGGCTTTACTGAAAATGCTTCCTAATGTCTCGTATGTCTCGTAATAAGGTTGGGTCGAAACGCGATAAGAATTACGAAATCCTTTCAACACTAGTTTACGGTGGTAGATTACAAGTTCTTTATCTTGCATGTTCAAACTTAATTACTTGAAAATAATGACAGGAAGGAACTATAAGGCACCGTGTCAAAAGCCTTATATGTGAATATTTTAAATTAGTCGGCTATCTACTCGTCCAATTTTAGAAGGAAGGAATTGTTTATAGTCGTTGAACCTCAAAAGTCGCAAAACATTATGAAAATAATTGTTTTCCTTATCGTGTTACATTTAGTTTAAGTTTGAACATTATTATACTCTTAAAATAATAACCACTGCGTTACATAATAATTTGTGACATAACGCTTATAATTTGTCGTTTTATGTATACGATGATGGCAATATCAAACTAATGATTGCAATTTAAAATTTAATTGTATGTATTTGCATATGTATATAGCTCATATGATAGCGACCCTACCAGCGTTGTGAGCGGCATTGTTATAAGAAAGGATACTACTTTAAACGACTGATAAAACTTTTAAAAGAAACATGACGTCGCGATATTGTCATAAATTATTGCGAAACAATATCTAGGAGACTCGAGCGGAATGCGCAAATCATTGTCCTAGTCATAAACGACTGTGATAATGACGTCATGGACGTTTTTTTTATTAGCGCCCTGTCCTTAACTACGCGAGAAACAATTAGTTTTGAACAGAAATCTTCCTAAAGACGACTAGTTTCATATGAAACCTCACACATACGCGTGGACACACCACACCTCACCTCACACAATCACACAGTCGCGCTGTCTTGCTACGGTATAAGAACTCTCTTGCAGAGTACTTTTGGAGTCATTACTGCAATGCCAGTTTTACCGCCAATTTTGGCAGTAGAAAGGCATTTTTTTTTTAATTCTAAAGAAAGGCAATGTTGACAGCATAATTACTGGCATAGAGTAGACCATCTTATATGCCTTGATGACGAGCGCAGCACAATTGCAAGCAAGCGGGATACTATAGTATAGGCTAGAATATCGCTTACTACCAGGCGAACGACTTGCGTTTATATCGTAAAAAAAACTATTCTTAAACGTAAAACGCCTTTTCGATGCCATGAAATTTGTTTATGCCAAAAATACGTAATAAGGCATAGGAGATGTTATTTTAACTTTGTCTAATAACGTAAGTATAACTCACGCGTGGCTAGTAGCGGTACTATATACATGAACCTACCTACATAATTCCCGCAACGCTCAAATTTGAAAATAAATGATTCGGGAATTATGTGCTAATTAAGATTTATAAATTTTGCTCCTTAGTAGGGCAAGCCGGGCTTTTGGGCTTGTATGGTA
>DWHO01000411.1:0-20742 GCA_018247575.1 Eurytides lysithous rurik
TTTTTACATGCCCATCCGACGCATAGATCATCTTACTTTTCTGGCAATCGGGTGATCAGCCCGTAATGCCCTAATCCAACTAAGAAACAACAACACAAGGTTATTGCCCTCCGCGGGGTTCGAACCCACGACCTCCGTTTTGTAAAGCGCGGGCCTATATCACTAAGCCACGGAAGCAGTTAACCTGCAAGATAACGAAATTTTTCAAGAATATGTTTTTTAATGGGGAAAGTGAAATAAGCTGATGAATTTCTTGAAGTTTAATGATTAACTAAGCTCCCTTAGGCCACAACACCTGTGCGATTGTGGGTACGTTGCTAACGTAATTTTATGGGAGTGAAACCTAGTAATCATTCATTCGCCGAAATATGAGCGACTGACATGTCTATTATACAGCTATTTATTGTATACACCGTTTTATTGCAGCAATTGAATCAGCGATATCAAATTAAAATATTACTCTTTTTGTCCGACGATGGAGGATTCTCGGGTGTTTTTGCTGTAGCACTCTTGCTTGACGAACGTGAAAGACTGGTCTTAATACTACTGCTGGACTTCTCCTTTGTCGGCAGCTTACTCGGCAATTTCTTGTTCGGCGAAGAAGGTGACCCATTCATATCCTAAAATTAAAACACTTTGTAGCAAATATCAAATACAGAAATCTGATAAAAAAATTCAAAAAGTATTACGAACATTTCCTTGAGTCGATTCATCGACACCACTGTCGTTGTCTCCATCTGCAAAGATGCTTATATGAAGAAACGTAAACAACAGAAATATTTGATTGCACAGAATGGTTTGATTCATCTCAACGAAGTTATTATTTTTTTTTAACTTTAATTTAAATCTCCTATTTACCTTTAGGACGCGGTTTCGGGGCGGAGACTACTTTCCTTGGTGTAGATTTTTTAGAATCGGTGGGAGTGACAGATGTCTTTAACTCGGTCGGTTTCTTATTAGCTGTTAAAGGTCTTTCTTGAACGGGGGATTTAGAAGGTGTCTTTACCGGTGTTTCGGAAGTTTTCAAGTCTTTCGGTACTTCCACTTTGATTTCAGGATTTTCTTTCATTTCAGCTTTAGGCGTTTTCGGCCGTGATGGCTCGGGAGCAGCACTTTGTTGTTTGTTTGCTATCATGGAACTTTGCGATACATTTTTAGGCTCCGGCGAGTCATCACTTCTTGTCAGAGAGGGAGAACGATCAGAGAGATCGGTTTTATTTTGATTCAAAGTGACATCATTCTTGACCATCTGAGCATTGTTCTGTAACACAACGTCGTCGTCGTCATCTATCTTCTTCTTTGGCCCCAAATTGCTTAGAGATCCCATAATCGATTCAGTCATTCTAGACGCGGAGAGGCGTGACTCAGGGCGGTCAACATTATCTTTGTTTCCGTCATTAGAAGCCTCAGATCGCACGCTGTCCTTAGAGCCATGAACATTATCTCTGCTATCTTTAGATTCTTGAATTAACCCAAGCCCTGGGCTGCGGATTGTAAACTCGTCGATCTTTCCACCCACGGCGCTAATTGATTTCCGACGATCTTCGTCGATCTTGAGCGGACTCGGAGTGCCAGGGGCGGCGGCAATGCTGTAACTTCTGCCTTTTGCCATTCCTTGCGCTTCCGCGTTGATCTCGGGCTTGCTGGCATTTTGATTATCGTAAGTTATATTTTGGTTATCCAGGATTGCTGCTTTACTTTGATTCGTATGAAGAGCGTCTAGGCCCTTCAAGGAACCTTGTGATGATTGACGTGAAATTTGTCCAGCCACTTGGGCACCGTTCCTGGAATTTCCGTTAAGCTGTTGGGGCTGAACTCGAGAACCGTCTGGTGTCGTAGCACTCCCAAATTGCGGCGGCTGCCTTGGGCCGAACTGTAAATTGTTCGGCGCAGGAGCTCTTTGCGGAGGCTGAGCTGTTGGAGACTGTACCAGTCTCGGACCCTGCTGTGGTTGTCCTACAGGACGCGCCTGAGGTGTTTGGGGTCGAACTTGCGGAGAGCCTGGTGTAGGAGACGGGGCCGAAGTTCTTGTTATAGGATTTCCAGAACGCGGCGCAAATTGAGACGGATTAGTCACCGGGCCGCCTGGTTGAAACTGCGGACGCTGTTGAAACTGAGGAGGGGCCCCTGGTCTAGGCAACTGTGGCGTCAGCGAGGAACGCGAATCGATTCTCGTGAGCGGTGGTCGCACGGGCAATTGCGTCGGACTGGTAGCCTCTTGGCCGTTCGTGCCACCACTTGGAGGTCGAACGTCCCCCGGGGCCTTTGCAAATTAAGAATACTTAGTATTTATTCTAACCAAGATAGTAATTTCAAAAGATTTTTTCTAAATCAAAATGTGAGTTAAAATACGGACACAAAAATATTTATAACATTATTTTTATCATTAATATTCATTTTAATGAATAAAACTGCTAATTTAAACGGCGTAACAGTGAAATAGCCGGTGGCCCATCCCCCTCCCCTCTCCTTGCGAGGAAGCTCTCACTCCTTCCGCCCTCTTTCAAAAAATTCCCTCTTAAAGACTGGCAACACATTTGCAAATTCTGTAATTATTATAAATGTCCATGGGCGGCAGTGATCACTTACCATAAGGTAAGCCGCTTGCTCCTCTGTCAGCCTACTCCATAAAAAAAATTGCCTAAATATTTTTTTTAAATGTATTTTACTAAGTAAACAAAAAAACGCGGTTTAAGATTATGCAGCTAAAATACTTCCATTCGTTGTTGTGTTTAACTTCTATTAAGTTAAAAGAGCAACGGCCTCTCATACACAAGTTGTCACGAACTCGGCTAGTAGGTCAACCATTCATTGGAGTATAAAAAAATGAATAAACACAGGAATATAGCAACTGAATGAATTTGTTATATCCAACTTAACACTCCACTTGGATTTAAATTAAATAAAATAAGATTATTATTAGATCTAAATTAAATTAATTTGTGATCGATCGGTCGTAAAACATTTAGTTAAGGGAACTAAATCAGAAAAAAAATCATTGTTACAATCTCCAAAATTAAACAGGCAATGTTATTTGAAGGCTAGCTGCCTTTTTGTATCAAATGTGAGACAAATATAATTTTATGGCTGTGACAAGATTAATGAGCTGGGACTATTGCCCGTGAATAATCCTACATCTTTATAAACTTGATGATGGCTATAAACGGCATGAACTCATAGTCACTTAGCTAAATTTAGTTTTTGTCGCGCGCACACGCGATAAATGTTTACTTTACTAACGCTCCATTTATACCAGACAAAATATTACACAGAATCGAGACGTTACTTTCAATTTTGTTTAAAAATAGTTTATTCAAAGATATAAATTGAAATTTTAAGTCACAATATAAGCAATTATCCTTTAACACACTGTAAAGGACAGAAAAAAAAATTATTAATAAAATATATTTTCTTATTAAACTTGGTTGTTAATTTTTTTTAATGTGAAATATTCATTCCATTAGTCTTATTCGGAAAACGAGGTATTTAAAAGAAAAATAGACGCCTGCCATAGTCGAATCTGACTATTTTTTATTGTTATAAGTAAAAAGTACTGGTTGAAGTAGGAATGGGTCTGCGTCGAATGTATTGATTGCTTCTATATATGTATGGCTTGTACACAAGTACGATCTGTATCTTTGACTCATACATATGTTCGAGAAGGCATGGTAATCGATAACGTTGCTCCGGCATCGCTCTACAGTTGCGTTCTAGCAAAAGTCCTCGCGTGATCACGTCTGGTTAATATCCACAGTATCGGGCGGCGTACTGACGAATTTGCATTCGAATATTGGACGATTTCGCGATACCGACCCTCGTATATAATATTGCAGTGCTGCAGTCTTAAAACAATGCTACTTTTTATCGCTATTACCATCCATCAATAAACCAAGACAAATAGAAAGTTTGACTGAATCTAAAATCACTGAGGGTTGTTATTCGATTTTGTTGCGTGACCTTTTCGCCGAAGTTTATGTTGGTAATAGCTATAGTGGCCAGAGTTTGGCTTATCGTGACGAGCGGGTTTCAATTACTCTTCCAAAAGAAACTAAGAATGTTACGGATACACATTTACCTGCGTTGCAGCAATCAGAAGTTGACGGTTAATAATAAGCAAATAATTTTAAGGGAAATAAAAGTAAAGAGATAATTCGGGTTGCAGCTAGCCCGGCGATGTGTTCATTTACGGCCGTGCACATGCTAAATTTGGCCCTTAAAATCAATTAACCTTTTAATCTGTCCTCATTAGGATTTAAACCGAATAGCCTCGAATAAACTAAAATAAGAATAAAATAAAACGAGCGGGTTAAAATTAAGCTACTTTTGCTTAACATGATTTTAGAATTAATATTTAATAATCTTACTAACAGTAATAATATGGTCGTATGTCACATAATAATAGTTGTCAAATAATTACTTGTAACTTGCATAGACTTACAACATAAAACCTGCACTGTGCTCTCCATAAAATACAATTTGTCACGAATACAGAATGTATAATGGATCCACGGTAAGTGAAGATAAATATGTCGAAACCTCTATAAACATAAATTGAACGTGAGCGACAGAAATGGTAATGTTCTGGAGAATAATTTAATGTATCTTTCAAACCGTTTAGTTTTATGACAATTTCAAGTAATTTTTTCGAGAGCCTATTTTTCGTTAGTGATTAAACCACAACTTGGCCTTCGTCGAACTTTTAAATATCGATTACGGCTAAAAGGGCGATTTTGGTGAAAGTGTCGCTTGCGGCACAATGCGGTCAGGGCTCAATTTCCTTTCCAAATACATGTAATTTATAGTTGGAGTATATTCAATTTAAAAAAAAAACTTTGCACACAAATACGACACAAGGAAACCTTGCCACATTTCCTCACGAATTAAAATTATCAAAAACGTCGTCAAATCGTCAATCAACGTCCCCTTTCATTGGAAGACTGCTTTCAAATTGTCATTTTTAAACGATAAAAAAATTAAAAAGTATAAATGGTGTCCATACGTCAGTTTACATAAAGCTGGGCATGGCTGAACGAATATAAATAAATCTTGCATTGAAGCAAAGCTGACATAAAAAGGGAACTCTAGAAAGTAATGTCGTCTCAATCGTTTCAGTATTGTAATATTTGTTTGTTATGTCCGCTAATAACTAAATAATCATCGATATTGTTGTTATAACAGCGAGTGCAATGTGCTCATGAAAACCAGTGCTCCCGTGTTCCAAACACGAGGCTTACCCGATTCGCGTTGTTCATCGTCATATGTTCCATATTCTTTGGTTTAACGAAAAATATATTCGAATGTTGACCGTGAATGCCCTTATAACATAATCTTCGGTAGAGGCGCCGAGCCGTCGCTCGTTTGCGATATCTCCTTGAAACTATAAGAACAATAAATTTTTTTATTAGCTCACTACGCTTGCTACGCTCGCCACGAAACTGTCATAAATCTGTGCTGACGTGCGTTTGCTTTCGCATTTTCGTCGTACATTTTAATAAATACTAGGTGCACAATTGTTGTTATGTCTATTTGCATGTTGTGTTACCAGTCTACAGCTGCCTTTCAAATCGCAGAAATATGAGTGGTGTTGATACTATACAGCGTTATATACATTCACGTGTGTTGTTATACAAACGTCAAATGTTTCACGCAACGATATCTTATCCTACAAGCAATCTAGTTAATATTTTTGCGCTTTGTAATTTTGCGAAATATACTACGCGGTTACAAGAGAATGATTAATGAAACACAGCAGATGTATTTAAATATCTAATTTACAAATATTATTAATTTATGTTACTTAATCTACGTGCTTTTTAAAATTGAATAGTTATTTTTTACGCTAAATATTTGTCTGAGCGTTAACGCACTAAAGTTAATAAATTATTTTACTTGTTGTCAAGCCAAAAAACCTTTGATAAACCAAATTCAAACTAACTTTCAAATCTTATTGAAACATGTAAGCAATTTTCGGGTCAGCAAGAAATTAAGAAGTAAAGTTTAACATAAGCTGTATGATTTACTAATTAGAAATAAAAAAAAAACATCTTCATTAAAACTGTACAGAATTCGTTGTTTCGAAAAAAAAATCGAATGGTTAACGGAAATTTATTAATGGAAACAAATGGGTTTTCCTCCAAAACTGCACTATTAAAATTTTTAACAAAAATTATTGGGTTTCACAGAAGATATCTAAAGATTACGGAGGGGGATTACGGGCATATATACGAGTACTTCGTTTATAATGTATTCAAATATGACGTTATTTGATAATTTGTTTAACGGAGATAAGATGGGCAAATTAACAAAGTGAATACGACGCATATGTATTCTCGTACGTGTTAGGGTTCCAATAAAATTTTCATCATCGGAGTTCTAACAATTTGTTTTTTAATTTATTTTGTTTAACGGTCCGGCAGACGCCCATAATATACCAAATATATATAATCCATACATAGTCCATCGATATGAATAGAATTCCATTGACCGGTTTTGCAACACAAACAAACTTAAATTGATTGATATTTTGTTTGAATTCCGTACACATATACTGAGATAATTTTAAAATTACATTCTAACGATAATTTTAGAATTACATCAAGTACAAAGAGAACCCCTTTCTCAGTTACTATTTTTTCTAATTTCAACAATTTATTTGTACATTTGAATACAATTTGAATTTCCTTTTCTTGCGTGACACGAATCTCCTGTCAACCACAAATCCGAGAAAACAGATATATATAATTTAACTGTATAAAAAATCATCAGAAAGTAACAATTTATAGTCAAAGCCATAATTTTTTAAGTACTGCATTAATTATAATATTCATTTTATATTACTGAAACGTAATAAAACAGTGTAGCATACGTAAAACTTGATTACGAACAAAAAAACGACGTGGAGTATTTTTCCATGAGCTTTTTATCTATTAGTCGAATAAAATAATGACGCTGAGGCTTGCGACGATGCAAGTAGCGCTATGCGATATGAAAATTGTACGATCACGCAAAGAAATTGACTTTTAATGGACATACATTTTATCAATGCTTAGAAGAATTAAGGCTACGTTTTTTATCGACAATCTTCACCTTTCCAAAGACAAAATACAGTTTATATGCTATTATACGTCATATAACTCGTATATTCAAAATAATATTGATAGAACATGTACTTTTGGTTTCTCACGCAATGCTTATAATTTATGTATCAGACAAGTCTGCGTTGAGTTTCAGTTAACCCGCTTTAAGAAAAAAAAAGGAATAGGGAAAAATAATTTCGTTTCAAATCTTTCCTTGTTCAATTTCGGCTGTCTGGTTTTCGGAGTATTTTAAAACGTATGTCCAATATTTAATTTAATCTCAAAATATATTCAATGTAAATACATTAAGTTGTATTGACTCGACAAATAATTTGATAAAACCTAGAGAAATGTACATTTATCTTGAAATTTGGCCTTTACTAATTCTAAGAAACAGTTTACGTTTTGCTTTTTCTTCTGTTATAGGTTTAACTATCTTCATATTGATTAAACCTTCTAAAAAGAGATAATTTGGAACACAATTAAGATTAAGAAGATAAGAAGTATGTTGACACTTAAAGTCACGTCTGTCAGTTACGATTTATAATTAATTTTGTAATCAATAGTATCATGTATTGACATATTACAGGAGTAAACAATTCGAATATATTTCTTAAAATTTCCTCAAAGAACCGTAAATCTGTATAAAAGTAGTAACTGCAAATCATAACAATAAAAAGACAGCTGCCGTTTTCTTTTTCAATGCGATGAAAAAAATAACTAACGTCAGCTATTTGCGTGGCTAAAGAATAAAAATAGTAAAGAAAACGTTTCTGTCGAAATGGAACATGAATCAGATGAAATATATCTTTATATAATCTATTACTAATGACTTTTTACCACGACCCTTAGTATAAATTATACAAACACGTCACACCGCATAACTTCTTTCTTTTTATTTTATCGTACAAATTCTTTGCAACACTGGTGGATTCTATGCCCCTTTTGAAATTATTGGTTAATGCAAAAACACAGTTGAAAGTCAAAATAAAACATAAATCTCGCGAGCACGATAGAGTTTTAGACATACGAGGGCTGTTTGACAAGTCTCCTTTTTTTAAATGTATTCATTTCATTGGCCAAAAATATGTCGTATACATATTTTTGGCCAATGAAACCGACCGGAAAACAAGAGAAAAACGGCATTCTTTTGGTTTTTTTTTTCATTTGACGTCGATTCTGTGAAAACTGAAAACGTTCAATTGTTAAAACAGAAAAAGAATGGTATCGGTCAGTAATTCGATTCCGGTTTTTGAAAGGAAAAACATAAAAAAAATGCATGCGGTTTACCATGACTGTTCACCTTCTATGAGAACCATCAGATACTAGTTTAACGCATTTAAGCAGCGGAGAACAAACGTCTTTGATTAGGAGAGGATCACCTAGGCCACCCGTTTATTTTAAGTGATCGCCGAATTAAACTTTGGGGTATCGTTAATGCTGTAAACGTTTCAATGGGCCGCGATTGCTCATGGAGGAAAATAAACGGAACTTACTACGGAGTAGTGTTTGGCAGTGTTCAAACGTAACTCGAAGAAGTTCTCGTTTTGTGACCGTAGACGAAACTTGGATTCATCACTACACCCCGGAAATGAAAAAACAGTCAAAGCAGCGAACACGGGGCGAACTTGCCCCAAAGAAAGCAAAAACCGTCCCATCGGCCGGAAAGGTTAAGGTCCGTTTTTGGGATTCGCAAAGCATTATATATACTGATCATTTAGAAAAAGGGAAAACAATAACAGGCCAATACTATGCCAAATTATTACATACGTTTAAAGCTCTTTGAAGAACAAAGGGTCCATTTAAAGAAGAAAAAGTACTTTTTCATCACAACAACTCCTGATGCGTCCTTCTTCGTCCAGAGATGTGGCAGCTAAATTAACAAAGTTATGATGTCTCCTCCTCCCCCCACCCTAATCTTCTAATTTGGCCCCATGCAATTACTTTTTGTTTTCCCACCTGAAGAAATGGCTAGGTGAGAAACGGTTTAGTTAAAGTGACGAAAAATCATTGCCGCCACAGAGGTCTATTTAATGACTTTCAGTAATCATATTTTTGAATGGCTTATTGAAGCTTAAATATCGGCGGAACAAATGTATAAAATTAAAAGACTATGTACTTGTACTTGACTATGTAGGAAAATAAATGAATATATATAAAAATAACTGATTT
Organism: Eurytides lysithous rurik; assembly: GCA_018247575.1. Classification (NCBI taxonomy): domain Eukaryota; kingdom Metazoa; phylum Arthropoda; class Insecta; order Lepidoptera; family Papilionidae; genus Eurytides; species Eurytides lysithous. The sequence continues at coordinate 9,249 of DWHO01000411.1, forward strand.
GTTGTTCCATAAACGGTACTTATAAAACAGCCCTCAAAGACAGATAAATTACAAAAGGTAAAATAGTCCAGTAGTGAGGAGAGCCGTTTTATTATAAATAGACTTTAGATTAGTTGATGAATTTTATCAATAAATGTTAATTTTAACGTTGTTAATTTAGAACGAAGAACTTGGGATATCATTAGGTAGGCGTGACGTATAATTACTGGCTGAGCTTTATAACGATATTAACAAGCCGGTTTACATTAAGGTTTTAACCTTTGTTTATGTTTTTCTATCTTTGTAGGTGAATCATAACATTGATAGCGGTGACAAAGAGGAAGTAAGAGCAATAAGGATTGCTCACGACAGTAAAGTGGTTTTATCGTAACATTTCAAGTTGTCTGATAAAAATAAGGTCGCAGAATAATCACCGGCCGGCATTTACATGTTATAAAACTAGGCCAAATTATTACAGATGAAACGTTTCCGAGATCATGACTAAGATGCTTTGACAACCATCGGAACACTACGTCCATTAAGGCAATTATCAAGATAATATGACGTCAATGCCATATTACTCACATGCCTTTGTAATGTAAGTAGCGTTAGAATTACACAAGTTAAAAACTCAAGTGGCTAAAGAATAAATCAGGAAATAGAAAAAAACACATGAACTTAAACTATGTCCTTTATCATGTTTGTCGGCAGTAATACTGAAATCCGTTTATTAAAAAAATCTAAATAAATAAAACGCAGGTTGTAAAGGTAATTCTTGTGATGAGTTGTTTCAAAGTTCGATAAAAACCTTTTTGCGACAAGACGACATCGCTCGAGGTTTTCACGTGGATTACGTCTAAGGCGGCGACTAAGGTGTCGCTGGCGTCACTGTGGCAGGCGTCAGCGCCCGCGAGTGACGTATGCTCGGGCGACTGTTGCCAAATGTGATTCGGCCAATATAAAACGGTGGAGGGATACGAACGAAACACACTGTTCCGCTCTCTCGAGGAATAAGTTGCTCGCGCGCAGTGATCGATGTTTGTAAACGGTGTTGAAGTTATCAGTTCACGCTTGGAAAACATTAGTTTGAACTATCAAAGTGAGTGCCTTTGTTTTTTGTTTACGTTAAATTTTGCTTAATAGCTTTAATTCGTTGAAACAAATTAAACTATATTTGTCTCCTATTTCTACAGTCAAAATAATAAAAATGTAGACAACTATTTTTTCCCGTGTTTTATAGTGTTAGTTATAGGATAATTGCTTTGTAATAAATGGAAAACAATGAATTGTTTCAACTTGTGAAAGGACGATCTTATAATTTATATCTTCTTTTATTGTTCACAGTTAATAAATTATGATTTGTTAGATCAAAATTATATATACAAGCATTGGTTATGTCTAATTAAATCTTTCGTTTTAAAGTAATTATGATTACCTTTCATTGTTTTCAAACACGTAGTCAAACAAATTGAAAACTTTGTATAAACACGGTTTATTTCTATGAACACAGTAAGAACCAATCATAGTAAGTGATAGTATAACCCCTGGACCAACGGCAATTGATGGGAGGGATACAATAATTTCTAGTAGGTAATTAGAATTAGAATAAATTAAGTAAGATGACACTACTTCGCTATCTACGCATGAAGTTCACTTAAAAGATTGTCACAATCTACTTTATTATCAGGACCACAGATTAAATAAGATAAAGAAAAACGTCACACGAACGTATAAAATACAAAAAGCGTCTTTGTCACATTTTATGCATAAAGTATTTATTTTGAACTAGCAAAGCATCGCCAAACCCTACGTAATTTATGCTCCCATCTTCACTAATGTAGACGTCTGCGTTGGATTGACGTAAAACTAGTTATAAATATTGCTCTGTTCTTGATCCAGGAAATATGCAACCGATATCTGAGAGACCGCCTCTTTGCCCCAAAACCAAGTTACCACACTTACACCTGACGCCTTCCGATGCCGGTCAAAAGAAAACAGATGGCAGCCCACAAGCGGCAGAGAACCCGTGGCTTCTGAAGCCGCAGCACGAGATCCCAGCCACGCCGCCACCGCAGAGAAACCAACAGGTCAACAACTTCTTCCCCCAAAGGATAGGATAGCTCATAATCCAGCCGAATGGAAACAAGTTGAAATAACTTTCTAATGGCAACGTGCCACCGTCATCGAAACACGAACATTTCGTATAAAAATACTTTGTTAAAAAGCGAATACGTTTACGTCGGACGTGTCGGCGCGGATCTTAGCCAAAATTAAGCCAAATACTAGGAAGGTGGATGGACGATGTTTTGACTGAACGGGTGTATCCAGATTGGTTAGATGATTTCATTTTAAAATGAACAACAACAACAATGAACAACAGTGTACTAACGTTACTGTAGCCGGGGACAAAAATACTTTTACTGTTATTTAACAATCTTCTTGCTTGTATATGCATATAAAATTAGTGCGTAAGGTCTTTAAAAAACTGTAATAAGAATGTCTCATATTTAAGTCTATTGTAACCATAAATAACAAAATAATATTAGATGTACATTGAAAAATTTGTTTCATTTACCAGAACAAAAATCACAAGTAAACAATTTTCAATTAGTTGGTTTTTAATTATTACGAAATAATCACATAAATCAACCATATGTATAATGCAAATAAAGTTTGTTAATAAAGGAAAAAATAAAGCTTCTTAAGTAATATATTGTAAGCAGAGTAAATATGTATTGGATTCCCCCGTACGCTTTTTAAAACACGTTTTAGTAGTGTGGATTTAAAAGAAATATCTTCCAAGGTTATCAACATTATTAATCGTGACGTTCAAAAATTCAAGATAAATCGTTTAACTTTCATGAATTATCTGGGTCAGTAGAGTAAAAAAAAATTACTATAATATTTCATAAAAATCATATAAAATCAAATTTGATTGTTAATTTATGTTAATTATTTTTTATTATGCCTGTCAGATAAAATGTTACCACTGATATCAATAGATTTTTTTAACACATTTTCATTAATTATCTTATCAAAAACGAAAATATGCAATACTTTAAATAGTTGTAAGTAGACAATGGTGTAAATAAAAATTTCACTATACGTATAAACTCTGGTAAATGGAATGACTCAAAGGTCGTCGTTATATTGTATACAAAACACGTAATAAAATCGACCTGGCGAGACTCACACGGTGACTCATTGTGAAATTAAAACACTATGTGGTTAACTGCTTTTAAAAATCTAGTTTCAATTTAAGCGTTAGCGTGTGTGATAATACCGAATTTTAAGTAAAAAATGATAAAGTAAAAAATAATAATTTAAGTTAAAAACGGGAATACGACGTTGGGCATTAATGAAAATTGGTATTTTTAACGATACGAAATATGAAAACATTTAGCGAAACAGATAAAATGTTTAAAAGTCGTTTAAATTGCTTTAAGTGGTACACAGTGGATCTGGCGGATGATATGACACAAATGAGATGTAGGTGTCAGTACGTATGGGGGCGGAACTGCCGAGAGTCCCAATTGGCGCAATGGAGCTGGCCCAGTTTGACTCACCTCCAAATATATCAACCCAGCAATAAGAGACAATGACTTTTCTCGAACGTATCATATCTTTATTGGTGTTAAAATTCTTAGACGTCTACGTAAATTTCTCGCAAACTATAATCAATGGAACAGACGACCCCTTGAATTAACAAAACCTTATTTTATTCACAAAATGTTCTTTTACAAGGACGCGACATAACGATTGCTCATAGTAAGGTAATGTGCAACATATTAACGCAAATAGATATTGTATGAATATGATAAAGTTAACTTCAGCCCAAAGAACCATAGAACAACATTAATCTTTAGATATGTACCTAGATTGCGGTCACTGCGTAGTGCCCCAACATTACCGATTACCACAAACTGGATCGATGGACGAAGTAGGCAAATCGTATTAGTATCGCGGGAAGCAAACACTTCTGATAATGTATAAGTAAGTGCTATAAAGCGCTGTCAGACGAACTTTTTTCATGGAAAATGGAGGCCGGTTCTACACAAAGGAAATGTAGCGGCGGCTAGGTGTAGTTATTGTAATGAAATCTAATGATAGTGACATGATAAGCGTTTCGATCGATATAGGTATTCGATGAATCTGTTTCATAATCGTAGTATATTTACCGACGACGAAGTTACGGTCTGGCGTGAATACTAGAACATTCTATGTGCGCGCCGAAGCTTTGCAGTGTCGGTTGTTTCGTTCACGATTTTCACTCACCTGGAGCCCGATGCGTTGATCACTTTGGTTTAAATTTGCGACTGATATTCAATATGGACGTATTAGAGTTAGGAGGGATGTCCACCCGCTGCTTCTAGCGCCGGCGAAACCTGATGTGCCGTGATACGCCGCGGCCTCTGTCGGCCGCTGAAGTAGCTAAAGACCACCAAATTGTCCAGAGACGGCACTTGATATATTTTCTCATTTCTTTCACAGTTTTCGGTATTGAACGAAACAAATTTCTTTTTATTGTAATCTCATAACACACGTGAAATACACTTTCATAACGTATTTTGAGATAACGTTAAAATTCCTCGAAATTTCGATCAATTTAGAATAAGGTAAATGTTATCTGTTGTTTATTTTTTTCTCTATCAACTTCCAAATAGTTTTTCGTTTCGTGTATAATTTTTATTTTCATAAAGTTTAAAAATCCTTTAAACTGTATGTCTGTCCATTCGTAGTGCTAAGCGAGGGTGCGTCCTGCGCCCCGATATTGATGCGCGCGCACCTCAGCCGGGCAATTCCCTATATCGAGATGTATTAGTCGCTTCGACACAACCTACAAAGGAAAATAACTCCAGCCCGTTCACCTCTACGTTAAGTAGAATGTTATATTGCAAGTGTCCATGGAAAGCCCAACGTTTTGTGGTCTCAGACCATTTAATAAGTTGTAACCTTTCTCTGTAATGACAAAAGTTCAATTTATTGTCATTACGTTGAGTGAATCAAACCTTTTTATACTTTTTTTTAATTGTTTATATCATAAATTAAAAGAAAACCATTCAAAAACTTATTTGAATGAAAGAATACTTAAATCTCACCGCTCGCTTGAGATATACCTGAAAGAAAAAATAAAATAATTAGTATACTTATAATTATTACCATAATACTAACCATAAAATTGCCTACAAATTGATATTTACTACAAGGACTAACATTACATTAAGAAATTTAGATTAGGTTTAATTCATAATAGATTTTATTACAAACGTAAATTTTTCTGAAGTATAAATCCTTGCAAAGGGACTATCTGGTACTATGAAATTATTTTATATTTTTATACAATTTGTGCAACATTCGTAATAAGGCTTTATGCAGGATGGAGGGCACCTGATCGAGCTGGATAAAAAAACGGTGTGAGTTTGTATATTTGTGAAATAACGGCATTACAGTTACGATTGACTTTCCTTCTAGAACGACGGCCAACTGTCAGAAGACGATGTTCGATAACTCGATGTCCTCTCATAAAGTTTTCCAGTATGTTGTACGATATACCGTCAATCGACCTTGAACTCCAATTGCTGGTGCTAAAAACAGCAAGTTTAGAATCGTATTTCATATCGGACTTCGTCCTGGAAGTTGCGATGTCGTTCGCCCGTCACTTTCATCGCCTTTTTAAAACCTATAACGGCCCCCGAGATATGTCTATTTATATCGTTAATTACTATATTCGCTGGCGGCAGCTGCACTAACTATATACATTTTGTAATGAACTAAGGCAACGGTTCGTTGAATTTGTTTCTATTAGACCATTTATTAGGAAAGTATGCCTAAATTATAATTACAAGTCCACAATCGATCGAGGTAAAAATTTAACGAGCGCGAAGAACATTGCGTAGGAAATTAAATTCACATCCCGACCATCTGATATCAAATTTATAAACGTGTAACTAACAATAAAAAAGTGCAATCAGTCTCAAAAAACGCAAAAACGCGAAAGTAAGCGAGAGAAGTGGGAAAATGTGATTGAATGACGTAAAGATAATGTACAGATGTGCGCTCAGAAAAAACCCGTACTCACAACAATTGTTCTGTAATCATAAATACGTCTTATGGCAAATAAAAAGACACGTTCTCTTGAAAAAACCATGAACACTTAATAACAGTGTTCGTCGAATAGTCATAAATACGTCAGCCATCAAATAATATTACCACTAGACAAAATAGAAAACAAAGAAATATATAATATATCTTGATTTGTATGATGAATCTTACACATATTACATTCAATTAAGATTTTTTTACGGTGTTTCGGGCGAACTGGTAAGCGGCTCGCCTAATAAAAACGATAACCACTGCTTATGGACTTGCAACTGTCGCCGGCCTTTAAAGTGGAAAGGTTTTCTCTCCGAAAATACCGCTTGCACCAATTTATTCCAGTCTCGTTATTCATAATGACGGACATAAACATTTACGCAATTTACAAGTGAAGCGAAGGTTTTATTTTAAGTGAATTTGCTTGGTTTATATTAGGTTTTCTAAAGGTGTAATCACAATTTTACTTCGTAGTAAAATTGTATTGCGTATTTTTATACACTGATATTTAAAGACATTTAGAATTTAGATTATTTTGAAGTAGTTACAAAAGCAGGAAATAATATTTATGGTTTTTACAATAATTTAACAAATTATTACTTTTTGAAACCTATATATAACCTATAACCTGATAATTTATTATTTTTGCCAGTCGTGTTATATTGCTTATATACCTCAAAAGATTATTAAAAAAAAAGATAAGAGGCAAATAAAAGAAAAAACAAAATGTTGTCAAGTCAACAGACAACGTGAATGCATAGGTAAATCTGATTTCAAAGTTAAACATTTTTTTTAAAACATTTATTGGTAAATCCTATATAATACGCTATATATATATATATTGCGTGAATGGTTTACATAGATGACAATTTTTTTTACATATGCTATAACACGCGTGAAATACAAAAAAAAATTGAATTAATGGCTAAACAAGAGTACTTAAATATTATTAAGTTTCGCCAGCGGTTTTTATTTTAGCCATCTAGATAAATTTACATAATGGTATTCGATCGAACAAATACATGCATGAACTAAATTAACGACAACACTAATGGGTATGACGATCAACCTACTTAAATACTCTATATTTACTTGAAATGACATTAGAGCATTTAATACTATGGACAGTGTTGCGTGGGCAAGGATGATAAGTTCTGTAAAATACGTAACTGACTCAGAAGTCCTTGAAGATTACGAGTTTTGCTCGCGATGTAGTGGTAGGACCACGTTTCCGGATTTCCAAATCAGGATACCTATACGCGTTGTGATAACGAAATTACTGTATTTTTAAATACAAATAATAATAATAATAATATGTAATTTCTATATTAAAGTATCGTAATCGTAATAGTATTTGAAAGAGACAAATAGTGAAAAAAAAAGCAATTTATAAAAAATAAATAAATTTTAATGGGAATGAAGTTACTAGAGTGAATTATATAAAGGTGACTAAAGTTCTTATACATATGTAAACAAAAAATGGAAATGTCTTCCAAGTTTCGGCAGGCATAGGAACAATAACAGTGGTTTGTAATCAGGAAATGTTATGCGAATTCGTGTTTGCGTGTCTTTTGTCATTTAAATCCCGCGAACAGTGCGTGCTGGCAGAAAACTGTTTGAGGTGCTCGGCATGCCCAAAAAATGTGTAAATACTTTCACCGTAACTGGGCTATCAATCAATACTTTTTTATGCATACAATAACTTAACTTCACTATTCTCATGTATACTTAGTCTTGCCATAAACATTGGTAAAAAGAAAAACAACATTTTTTATTGTACGTAACATTTATTACTATAACAGTGTGTTAGTTATATATTAATATAAAACCATTAAAATATATGAAGCTTATTCGAAGTGGTCTCCATTGGCTGCAATACAATCTTTCAAACGTTGAGGCCAGTTATCAATAGCAGCACGCACTCTTTCTATAGGAAAGTTTTTCACTGCCAATCATTTGCCATTTTGCCAAATTGGATTGTTTTAGGGACTCCAAATTATCATGGCGTTTAGAGCAAGCCTTACTTTCTAAAAGTGACCATAAATCATAATTGTGGTGGATAGGTCTTTTTCATTCGAACATAAGATCAGGACTAGTTGACGGCCAGTCTTCAGCTCTGATGAAGTCCGGAACGTTCGTTTCTAACCAAGATTGGACGCTTTATGACCCGGCGCCCAGTCTTGCTGAAAGGACCATTCTTGCTTATGGAACACGGTGTTGTTAAGGGGCTAATAGTATCTTGATACACATGTGCCGATGTTTTGATATTTTTTTCACAAAAATATGGCTTAGTCACTCCTTCATAGCTAACGCCCCACCAAACCATCACTGAAGTCGGATAATGCCCACCTTGTACTCTGTCGATCAATTAGGAAGCTTCTTTAGAGATATCAGCATAAATACGGTAATTTTGTTTCTTAAATATTGCTTAATTGTAAAAATGTTCTCATGCCCTAAACAAGATTTTTCTGTGACCTCCCTTTGCGTACCGCTTAAGTAGTTGTTTTGATTTTACCATCATATACTTTTTTAAATTATCAGTTAAGAAATGACCAGTGACTCTTATAGGCTACAAGTCCTAAGTCATCTTTTAAAATACGCGACATGGTTCTAGGTGATATCTTCATCTCCCGAAAATCGTTTGCTTTCGGAAAGGATTTCTTCGAATTCTTTCCCTTACTGCTCTGATCGCCTTTTTCATACGAACACTAAGTGGACGGCTGGATCTTTTTCTGTCACAAACAGAGGTTTCATTGTACCTGTCAATAGCCCGGTACACAAACATTTGACTATGCCAAGCGTATGGAGAATTTTAAAAGATGTATTTGGCTCTATACCTACTTTATGTAATGCAATAACAGCGATTTGATTCCCTTTATCACTCCACTCCATTTTAATATCCCAAAATATATTACAAAATATTGGCGTGAAAATAAGAGAATGAACTACCACACAAGAAAACACAATGTAAAAAGTATAAAAATGACTGATTCCGAATTCAATAGTAATATTTTGTTTATTTTTAATTGTAACAGTATTTATGGCCAGACTAAGGTATAACATATTAATTAACAGATGCTTTCACTACTACTACGTAGGCTACTACTCTTAGGAAATTTCTAGTACGTGACTGAATGCGAATTTTGCATTTTATAAATAATGGTAAGAAACAATAGTTAACATTGTGAAATAATTTCAAATTCGATTAAATAAAACCAACAAATAGGTCACTAGTTCATGTTCGTTAGTAACAACTCCACCTAGGTAGGATTTAATGCAACGTTTCTACTTTGTCGTACTTGATTTTGTAGTAGTTTACATATTAACTAAGAGATGGCGCTTCTACACGAACAAAAAATTTGTATATTAATCGACCTAGTGGTTAAAATACTCTAAAGAATTTTTTTTTGGGAAAAAGTATACCTTCTTATTTTTACTTTACTATAATTGTTTTTAATTTGACATTTATGATTGGACAAATTTCATGTTTCATAGTGAGATATTTAATATACGTAAATAATGAAAATAAAAAAGTATCATATTAAAATTTTAGCATCGCGTAATTCTTCTCAAAATGCTTTAAAACTGTCAAACTTCCCACTTTCCGTCTACCTGCTGTAAAAGGATTATAAAATTGTTTAATCACGTATTAAAGTATAAAATATATATCATTTTTTGTGAGTAAAAACAAATAAAAACCGAAATACGATGCATATTAAAACTAATATATTATTATAAAACTAGTCATAGTGCATGCTACATATTTAAAGGCCATGCTCGCTTTTATGGCCAAGCTCTTTCAACCCTAGTATTGCAACCCCTTAGGTACTTCAATTTTCGTAGTTTAATAGCTAAGGGACGAATGGGTTATTCTCCTTAAAATGCATATGCAAAATCCGGCTTAATTTAGCCGTGATTTTGTACCACCTGATGAATGATTTTTTTGTAAATATATAGAAATAGATTACTCCAATTGTGACATTTTATTTGCACATCCAGTTGTATTATTACAGAATTGAAACAAATTAAATTGGATATCAATGTGGTCATGTGCGATATCAAATGATAATGTTTTCTTTGAATGAATATTGCTATTAACTGAACATTCCTGTAAAAAGATAAGAAATTAACAATACCTTTGGTTTTACTATCAATATCGCTTCGAAAAAAAAACAATGTTTTAATCTTAAGTAGAGATTCTCGGATTTTTTGTTTTGTAGACCACTTAAAAAAATTTTACAGGTTTCGGGGAACCCCTGCTACTACATTTGTGCCATACTTCCAAAACTTGTCAAAATATATGAAGATTGAATCTAATCACATCCCCACCGGGTCGCCCGTGCACCCCAGGTCGAAATCACTGATCTAAAAAGTTGAGAATCAAATCAGGGATTCACTCAATCTTAAGAAAAGGTTGATGCATATCAGCATCCCTAACAAATAAGGTATTTTACGAAACCTGGTGCTAAGCAGTAGTTGTCGTTCCATGGCTGTCGTGACCCTACCGATGAAACATAGTCTTGTACGTGTACTCAGGGATCTCAACCAGAATAGATGCACAGACCAGTGCTCTAGCGATTTCCCTCACACATTAGCAAATTTTCTAACAAGACGAGCGAATATTACATCTTATGATAAACGATATGCTTGCCCACAAAAGTGGTGCATAATTTTATTTTGTTTTTTAAACTATGTGTCAAATAATGTTTACAGCTGTTAAAGTGGTTGATTTTTTTAAAGCATTTAAACTGACTTGTAATAAAAGCTTTATTAGTGCGTTTCGTATTGCGTACAGATCATTAGAAAATCTAAGTATATAAGACCTTAAACATCAAATCAATAGTCATCAAAGCATATAAATCTGCAATATTTATGTTTTATTAGGTAAGGTCTCAATAAAACTAACCTGTCTTTCGTCAGATCGGACGTAACATTTTTAACCCGGTTTTTTTGCTTGACCTAAATGCTGCCTTCCCCATGCAGTCTGGAGCGTGTTGTTAACTTGAAGAACACTAGATATATCGGCCAGAGAGTACCGACACAGACACAAAAGTGAATTAAATTATTTTACCGTTTTACAGATTCGACATTTGTACATTAAATCATTGTAAAACAGAACCGACTGTTAAAATACAGTGATCTAAATAATTTTTAACATGAAAATTCTGACTTCTTAAAATATCATAAATAATTTGTTAAATATGTAAATTGTACACAAAAACTACAGCACAACAGCAATACTAGTTGTCTTAGACGTCAACGAGCGACTAAAGCAAAACAGCCATCGATCTAGTTCAAATTTATCTGTTGATACGTTAAGTAGAAATTACAATAAAATCCGCCATAGTCAAAAGTCAAAGTCAAAAATTCTTTATTCAAAATTGGATTGATTTACAATCACTTTTTGACGTCATTTGATTCT
>DWHO01000412.1:0-20735 GCA_018247575.1 Eurytides lysithous rurik
CATGGGCGGTGGTGGTCACTTACCATCAGGTGAGCCGCTTGCTCGTTTGTCAGCCTAATCCATAAAAAAAAAAAAAATAGATATTTGAAATAATAACTTTACGCGAATGTATGTTTTCTGTGGTATACTCACTAAATTATGAAAATGTACCTGTGTTATATGCTTTAAAATTTACCGTTGTTGTTTGTTGTAGAAAAAAGAAACGATATATCACAATAGGTGTCCAGAAAACGTCCAAAAAGCTCCTGTTGCCAAATTTAAAAAAATTGTAAAAGGATGTGGATGTGCTAAAGTGCACCGTGGGTATGATGTAATGGCCTCCAGGCTATTTCAAAATGCAGATTATGAAAATTGTCAACGTAATTTTTTCTTCAAAAATAAAAGGAAGAGGCTGAGTTGCTCTCGCCTGTACTTCCCAGGATTAGAGTAGTAGAATCATTAGACGTCAAAAAGTGATTGTAAACCAATCCAATTTTTAATAAAGAACTTTGACTCTTAAAAACCCACGTCTACGTAAAAAAGTAGCATAAGTGGTCGACATAACGGATTTAACGGACAATTTTTTTTGCACTAAATTACAATTTAACATTAAAGTAATAATGTACAGGTCTATAGTTTAAGACGATTTCAATTTATTTTTTTGTTAATATCCGCTCAAATACCTTCGGCCCAACGGACGCGATATTATCGCACTCAGGACTGTCCCATGAATGTAACCTGCACGAATATTTTAAACCGTGTAATCGAAACTTAAATATTATTAAAATGTAACTAAATACTAAAACAAATATGACACGCCATTCTAATATTCTTATACAAATTATTTTCACTTATAATCTTATTTACTTTTATTTACTTTCACTTATAATAATAGATTTAAACAATTAATCAAGTTTTCAAAATGTATCTACAGTATATCACAATAAAAATCGAAAACATTTTTTTTATCAAACTGGCTTGAACATAGAACCACGCAAAGATGTTATGAAAAGTTATATTGACATTTTATAAGCCAGTTTATTAAGTGTTTGCTATGTTGTCTGCACACGCGATAAACTCCAAGGAGAAAGAATGAACAACAAAAACAAAAAAATCGATATCAAATGTAACAATATTTGCTATTAAAATCGGCCAAGTACACGTGGAGTACACCTTGTAGTAAACCTTGTGTATATAAGTTTAATTTTTTACTTAAATTGGATTAATGTCCTTGATAGTTCCTGTCGCTAAGTAAACCCTACCTTATCGACAATTAACAAATGAACCGAAATTTAAATAAGTCGATTAACTATTTAGCATAAGTTTATCGGATCAAAGTGTAAATGTAATAATGGCGTAGCCAACAACAACTACTTTGAACAATAGTGCTTATAAACAAAAAACGTTCTTATTAAGAACATTCTTTCCAATCAAGAAACAACTAAACTAGCACTTCATAAAACTCAAATGTAAATAATACAAATTTACATTCCTAAATTATAAACCAGTGACTTTTAAGACAAGGTCTTTTTAAACCTGTTTCCACTAAAGATGTTATCCTGTTTATAAACTCGTCACAAAAGTTTTAATTCTATTCGAGATATATTTAATTCTTTTTTGGTAACATCCACGTTTACCAAGAGACAATGGTTTAACTTTTGTGTATCACAATTTTTTACGTTTGCCTCCTTTCACTTTTATATCGCTTAAATTTGTGATGCATTTTATTACGTATCACCAAATTTCTTGATTAAATCTGTGGCGCCTAAATACATCTTTCTTTCTTTCATCACTTGAAATTTTTAACAAAACACTATCCGGTGACATGTGCCCAATCTACTGTTAATATAATAAAATAAAATAATTAATTAATTAGTTATATTTGTACTGTTTGGTCTTACATTTTAATGAGCAAATAATGTAACAAATAGAAAGGTATATGAGAGTAACACATATGAGAGTCCAATATTGTATTTATCTAAAACAAAAGATTAAGATTAACCTAATTATTAATGCTACATACATTTTTAGTATTAATGCTAATCTGTGAGGGTACTAACTAATAATACTGCACTTTCCATGGCTTTGATTGTGCCTACAATTCAAACTTTTCCAATCTCTTATACATCAACTTACCGTATGGGCCATCGGTTGACGGCGCCCTTGGTGTAACAGTTATTTTGAATGGACTAAAATATTTATGAAGGTTCCTACTTATACGTACCATAGAGTATGTTCCGTTGTGGTTGTTTTTTTTTAAGCTCTAAGTGTATTCCTATTATAACACGTATTCTAGTGACCCACATTATTTCCGAAAATAAAGTTGAATTTATATTAAACAAGAATAGGAACAACTTAGCTACCGAAAATTCAAATGCATGTATTCGCCTTAATACGACTGACTATAAACCTGCCTTTTCTAAATTTACGCCACAAGTTAAAAACAAAAAATCTAAAAACTAAGGGAACTTTTGTATATAAAGTTTACCAAAATATGCAATATCTCAAATTCTTCTTTTGTTATTCTCTGAAGATTTATATCAAATCTATTAGAAAAAAAATCACTACTTTTTTATTTTATTGAAGACTCATAAATGAGTAAAAACTTGAATTCTTGACCCAATTAAATAATCTTTTAAACTTACTAAAGTGCAACATTTTTATTGTGACAAATTGCTGTTAAAAAAACACTTTGTTGTCATTGCCATATAGCAATCATTGTCATCGTACTTTTTTCTCAGTTTTGTCATTATTGATATTTCTCCAAATCGACTAGGTACTTTCAGAAAAAAAAAACTGCCTATTGTTCTTAACAAATAGTCTTAATTTGTATACACACATATTAGTCAAGGTTACATTGCCTAACTAAAAAAAAAGTATTTACAGGTCACTAGTGGTGACTAATTACATAGGGTACGGTTACATACTATAGTTAAAACAATAATAAAAAAAATTACACATATTTGTAGTTGTATGAGGTACGTGGATGATAACGGATCACAAGAACATGTTCGGAAGCACGTCGACACACCACACCAAACCCAAACAGATTTCTAAGAAAACTGCGTTGACGCATTACCACATCAGATGAATGTCAATACCACATTAGATGAAACATACACCTATGTTCAGTTCTGCCTAATTAATAAAATAACGATAGTTTTGTTTGTATGTTTTTAACAAAAGCTTATGTTCATGGAATAAACAAAAAAACTTTTACAAAATAGAAAATCAACTTCAAAAAAAGTAACCACCTCAAACGTCAAATACACTTTGATTTTACGCAGTTATGTAATATACCATCAAATATTCAATCACAATGAAATGTCCATTGACAGTTGCATGGATTGTATAAACTTAATGTAAATAAAAAACTTTTTGTACATAAATAACTAAAGTACCCTAACTAATGTTTAACTGACAAGAATCGTTAACGCTAATGTGACATATTTTTGTGGCATTTTGTCCTAAAATAATTTTTGTGAATCGAGAATATTAGGGAGCCTAGACTTGAAATACTTTGCAACAGCCTGCATACTTTTTTTTTTACTTGCAGTCAGTATACGAAAGTCACAGTCACAATCGAAATGTTTCGCAAGGCATTCACAGCTGTTGCATTATTTTAACGCGGATTGCGTGAAGGGCATCACGTGAGCGGTAAACGCCAAGAGCACTGCGCGCCGGAACGTCGGGGGCCGGGCATGACGTACGCGGCGCGCGGGGGATACGCGGCTGAAGGGGCCGGGGTATAAGAGGGTGTGGTGCACATGCGCCGCGGTCGCGTCGTCTCAAGGTGACCCTACACTCGTCGTGCAAGTGTCCAGCCCCGCGTCGCGCACACTAATCCGTTCCTTTCACTTCTGCACGACTAAACGGTCTCCGATATACCGGTATCTGTCCGAACGCGGAAATAATTGGTATCTTTGTGCCCGGTGGAATTTATGACAGCACCCTGTGGACGCCAACGCTCCTCGTTCATCACCTATTATCTTAGTCTACGCGACTGACAAGACGAATCGATATGCGTCAAGCACGAGACATCGTGAGTATTAGCATTTCAAATATTTGACGATATGTAAAAAATTTCCAGCATAATTTGCGTTTACATTCGTTGATAGTGTAATAAACATAGTAATTAACACGAAAATGTAAATTAAGTAAAATGATGCTTGCAGACATGCCGCTATAAGCATTGCGCTAACCGATCTAATTTTCTATTAGAACCACTGTGATATATTCGTAAATCTCATGTAATATAAACCTTATAGACGAAAGGAGGGTAAGCAACATATTTAATAATACCCCCTTGTATTAAACAGTATATAAAAAAAATGAGCAGTGAATACTCATACAAAATTCTTTTCGCTACCTAAAACACTACAAACTACCTATAAAAAGTAACGTTAATTGAATTTTTTTCTCTACTATTAAGATTTTGTCTTAGAAATCATATAAAAGATTCCTTTTTTGTCTTTGAAGCACCGTTGAATAAGGTCAATTGTTCATAGTCTACTACAAAAGTTGATTTACAAATTAGATTCTAATAGAATTTAAAGAGATTCAACAATAGGAAAAAAGGTTATGGTTTACTTAAAATAACTATTATAAATATGTTATATACGCGTATTTCTGTTGTCAGCTGTACTTTGATGTTAGGTAGTTAAATTTCCAGTCAAACTTTGACAAAGTGAGGGTAGCCACTTAACAAACCATTTTACATTCACGTTTTATAAATATTTTAAAATTGTAAAACTGGTAACAACAAGCCTTGCAATTGGCTAAATAAACAGTTTTATAAGTCGTAACCCACGTATTCTGTGTCAAAATATTTAATTCATTTAGCGGACACGAACCTATCGTTTAAATAGCTTCTTCCTTGAACTGGTGTAGTTTGGTATCACAAATTTACACTTTTTGGGTTATTTGTTTTATGAATA
The DNA here is from genome assembly GCA_018247575.1 of Eurytides lysithous rurik. Classification (NCBI taxonomy): domain Eukaryota; kingdom Metazoa; phylum Arthropoda; class Insecta; order Lepidoptera; family Papilionidae; genus Eurytides; species Eurytides lysithous. The sequence goes on from DWHO01000412.1 coordinate 4,917, forward strand.
CTATAACAGTACTTTGAATGTGAGCATTTTAAATGACGTGGAATGGAAAAAATTGTCAAATATAAAAACAATTGAATTTTCTTTACCAAACTAAGGTTCCCATAACTTGTAACCCCAAACGGTAAATTATGGTGTAATTAAAGGTGGTTTACATTAGGCTTTTATTCAAAACTACAGTGAATTCGCCTTTTTTTCTACAGTAATCCGGTATAACCGGTAGGTTTCAGCGTTATATGAAAACGCGTTGTAGGAGTATTCCAGTATAATATGATTCGGGGGATTCCTATGCCCCCCCCCGTACATCACGGTACTCTTATACTAAATTATTTATTATTAATTATATCTTATACGCATTATTATATTAAATGTTTAAAGTATATATTTAAAAGATTTCGCATTATCAGTAAAATTTTATCTAAAAATCGCAGCAGTAATTTATCTATATACCTACTTAAAACTAAATTACGATAAAAATGTCTGCTACGATCATGTTTATCGAGTATCTGGTTTAATATTTTTAATAGTATTAGTGGTAATTTCCATTTATATTTTTTTTTCGCCTATAAAATATAACAATTTTAATTATTACAAATAAAACTTAGGCTGTAAAACAAAATATTTGTAATTGAATGTCTATTTACTTTTTATAGTATGAACACCCTGCGTAAAATCTAAACTTTGTCAAAAAATGTTAATATTGAATGAAATTTTAAAATAAATATAATAACAGTAATTATAATAATGGTTACAATACGACTCATATTAAATTAACTGCCAATCCCCAAACAATCAAGTAATAAGGGATGTTAATATAGTATAATTCCATTTTATATGTATGAACAATAAAAAAAAACGACGATAAAAATAATATTTATTTGGTATTTAGATACATACCTTTTTACCATTAACCTTAAAATATCCAATTACCATTTCTGCAAATATCAGCAATGACGAAGGGAATCCTCGAGTTAACATATGTATGGTTTCTTGTAGTAAGCGTAATCAAAGGCTATCCGAGCATGTCGAGCGATCTAGCGCTTTATGATTTGTTCGAAGACAAAGTTTTCTCTTCGATTTGTTCCTATTTCAAAATATTTAGGTAAATACAGATATTCTACTTCGACTCATTTCGAATTTAAAATTCACTTGCGTCATTTGAAAGACATAAGTTTGATATATTAAAGTAAACTAGGTGGCTGTTTTTGTTTTCGCTAGATACCTAAGCCGTCACGAGACATTCAAAAATAAACAAGACGTACAAGGAACAATGCCAAGAAAGTGTTTGTAAACGCGTTAATCCTGACACGAGTTCGACAAAATTAGATTAAATAACTTTAGAAATTTTAATACGATTTAATTTACTCTGTTTTTTCCAAAATAATGGTGATGGTAACATTTAAATTTATACTTTATCTACTTTTGTTTTGTAGAAGATGTAGTTTGTCATATATGATACACAATGTAAGATATAGATTATTGAATATTATTTGCCTTGTGATCAACTTTAAGATCATTTTCATTTTACCTCATTTATATTCACTTTACTATGAAATTGATTAAAATTATCATATAAACATATTTTTTAGTGTGCGTTTTCATAACTTCGGATGTTTTGCAAAAAATCAAATTAAAAAAAAAAAATAGAACGATTTATTATATTTTAAACCATAGGTAGCCGGTATATCTTAGACCACGAAATATTTCGGGAATGAAAAGATCGATTGATTAATGAAACATAACTTTATTATTTGTCTATACTTAGGATAACTGATATCAGTGGCATTAACGTCACAGGTCATTGCATCCTGTCTAAATTTGTATGGACTAACTGGTTTACAGTGCGTACCAAGTAACCGACCTGCACCTGACTTACAAATAAAGGCCAACGCTTCGCTTAAATAATATGATTACTTTCTTATAATTTGACACTAAAGCCCAAAAAATTAAAAAACAATAATAATAAAGGAAAAACAGTAGATTGTAATATTTGTAGATTACTCTTTAAACTTTTTTTTATTAATTTACCATTCTATGTTTTTATAATGAAAATATTATATTAACCATCCTGATAGTCGTTCTTTAAAAAGCGCTTTGTCACGGCATTGAGTTGTATTTTAGGAGCCTCGATACGCGTTTATTTCTTCAATCGATGTTTAAACAATCATTATCCAATTAATGAGTATGCACCTAATCTCATCATCTCCTTTCAAAAAAAGTTGATCATATTTGTTACCAGATTGAGATACTTCTCTCGGATAGCATTCCATATATTATTTCTATTACAATTATTAAATCCAAAATTCGAAATTCAGTGTACTGTACACTACTGCAATTTTTACAAATACCTTTTTCCATTTTCTTATCTTTGAGAATATATTATCAATCAAAAAACAAATGCAACGCACCAGGGTTACGGTAATACATTCTAAAGTTGAACTCACTAACACAACAACTCAGTACTTACACTAACGCAATTGTAAATATAGAGGACGTCGTCTGGAGGAATTCAACTGACGTCATGAACAAGCCCACGCGTCAACCAATCGCATTGGTATACTAAGAGGCGCGCCTGAGAAACTAAAGATAAACTATTTCTTGTTGTCCCGAACAAAAATAAAAAAGCAAGAGCGGAGCCATTTATTGAAAGCAAATAGGATAATTCTTATAAGAAATTCAAATAGACTCCATTTGTAGTGTTAGTTCTAATAATTTAGTTTTCCGTTATTTAATTGGGGACGCTAGCTATACTACTCTTGCACGTAGAATATTGGCACATGCGAGTGGGATAACAACAGTTTATTATCATGAATGAAACGTGCGCATTAGTCAGTTCGGCATGAAGCACGTTCGACGGTCAGCGCCGTATTCCTCATTTAATAGTTGAATTGGTTGGTCGTGTTATACGCGGCAAGTGTGGTGTGAATTTATTCGAGAATTTTTAAAAACTAGATATACAAAATGGGGGTAAATAATTTACCACGGGTGAGTGCACTAAATTAGGGGAGTATCCTGAGCGTTTGCCGGTTATAAATTTATGGGAAAGCAACCATAAGCAAAGTAATAGAGAGTTTGTAATGACCGCTTTGACCTTGTGGAACTCGTTCGCGATAATGGACGGTTTGTCCGCTCAGCTAGTTCGTGTGTACGGATGCATTTGTTTGCCGCCTTGACTTTTGCATTTACATATGCTTTCCATAAAAAATATTTTTGGTAACGAGACATATAATTCATTGAAATTTATCAGTGTGACTTGTAGAGACTTCAGTATCTTTCCTTCGAGAAATTCTTTTAATTCTTGTTTTGCTACGTTTCGTTACGTAAACTCTGAGTTATTCAGTACTATAGTTTTGAAGGAATTATTTAATTTGAGATCGATATTCTCACTAAACATATTATGTTTACCCTATTTAGTATTAATGTTCTAAGTTGTTGTTTATGCAGGCGCTAGAACTTGAAACTTCTATTTAAATGCTGTTCTTATTATGAATAAAAAAAATTGTTGCATGTTTACAGGTTTTTTTTTAAAATAATATTGATAAGCTGCAGATATTTGTATTTTTTCTACTCTTTATTTGAATTTTATAACTATGTTACCGTATTTATTGACGGTCAAATTAATAATGTTAAAATATTTGTTTTCCACAGATCCGTGAAGAATGCGAAGTCTTCCACCTTTCCGACAAACAAATCAGGGAGATCATGAGCAGACTACATAACGATTTGCTTAAAGGACTTGGGAAAGATACTCATGCTAACTCAATTGTCAAGTGTTGGATCACATATATACAGGACTTACCCAATGGGAAAGGTACCTCTTATTTATTACATTAAGTCGCTACATGTTGTATTTAAATAATTCCAATTACTGTCATAAAAGTAAATTGAAATGACTGTTTTATGTGCAAATTAAATCAATAAAAAAAATTAACTATATCTCTGTGAAATATGTACGGTTTCATAAAAAAAAAACGTGTTTTTGTTGTTACTGCTAATGCACAATAGACAAAAAAGAGAAAAATGCATGGAAGAAAAAACAATAAGTTGCTTTATCGAAATAAATTAGATCAAGATTCGTAATTGTCATTCGAAAGAATCGATTGTGTCAAATCGTCACCTTTGTTTTTTATTGTTCATTTAGTCGTCGTTTTACTACTTTTACTTTGTTGGTTAAAATAGTTGCTAAACTTGTAGGTTCTAATGATTGCGCTGAAAAACCAGTTAAAAATTCTATTGCAGTGTAAATTGAGACAAGTCATGATGATCACTTCATAACTGACAATTTAAAACTTGCCTGGCTAGATCAACAACTGTTAACAAAAATCATCATGGAAGTTTTTTGATAAGAATATAAATAAGTGCTTTTGGTATTCGGCCGTTAATCGTGTATTTGTAGCAACAAATACATTCATAATATAAATTTACATCAGAACTTTGTTTTCATTTTTATATGTGTTTAATTTCAGAACGAGGGAAATTTCTGGCTTTAGATTTAGGAGGTACAAATTTTAGGGTGCTAATCATAAACCTAGGGGAAAACCATTTTGATATGCAATCGAAAATTTACGCCATACCGAACCACATTATGACTGGCACAGGGGTGGCACTCTTTGACCATATAGCCGAATGTTTAGCTAATTTTATGAAGGTAAATTAATATTATTTGCATTTATGCTATAAAATACCAGCCTTGTTTCTTTTTTTTAAAATAATATTACAATCCTTGTGTTTATTTTAGGAACACAATGTGTACGAAGAGCGTCTAGCTCTTGGCTTCACATTTAGTTTCCCACTAAAACAATTAGGACTTACAAAGGGTATATTGCAACGCTGGACCAAAGGTTTCTCTTGTAGCGGTGTGGTTGGTGAAGACGTTGTTCAAGGTCTCAAGGATGCGATAGCGAGACGAGGGGTGAGTTAACGGTTTAAGGTTATACGGAAGAGAGAATACACGAATATTGCTGTATTGGTGTATTTTTCTATCTAAAAAAAAATTGCAAAGATTGTATGTTTTTTTATTATCTAACATATCGACGCTGATAAGAATGTATAAACGTAGTAAATGACACATGGAGTATTTTTTAATAACATTTAAAATCAGTAAATTAAACCTCGATTGGTTGGTCGATGTCCGATAAAAAAATTTGGTTTTGCTGGTTACTACGTTTGTTTCCCAGCGTCGGTATGTAGTTTAAAGTGTAGCCCAATTATTATAAAAAAGTACAAACAATTTAACCATTAATACAATACAAGTAATTTAAAGTTATAAGAATGTATTTTTTATCGCATACAACATTTTCGTTTCGTGTGAATTGAATCAGTTTTGGAATTAGGATACACTGTGTTTCAATTGCAAAAAAATTCAATTTGTTAATTATTGTGAGTAAAGTCTTTCGTTACATTACAATTACGTTACGATGACCCCGAATATTCTTTTGTCGTTTTGAAATTTTAGAATTTGGGCATTTTAGAAGGGGCAAAATTTTTCCAGGACCTCTCGTTGTCCGTGATGGGCATACTTAACGATGCGACCGGGGCTCTTATGTCGTGCGCGCATAAGAACCCTTACTGTCGCATAGGAATAATTATCGGTGAGTTGACGATGATTCAAGCTCTCCTTTAGCATTTTAAGGCATGATTATTGGAGCCGGTGCGAGAGCATAGAGGTTTTCAATAACTATGAAACTTAGCATATCCGTTCTTTCTTTTTTCTTAATGCGGACGATTATTACATAAACTACAATCGAGTCGTTTTATATTATGTTAATGTAACAGACAGACAATCTTATGCATGAATTAATATTCACAGTTTATTTATCACTGGGTGAAAAACTGTCTATAGTCTTTGGTACAAGTTTACAAAGAATATATTTAACTTTGAATGGGGTGTTGCTATAATTTTATTTCTCTCCTTTTTGTCAATCTTTACTAATCTTGAACTGCTATCAGTGGAGTAATATTAAATATATATTTTCCTCCACTCACTCGTCACTTTTCATCGGGAAACAATTGAAACTCTCCGAAGTAATCATTGAAAGTTTCTCTAACTAACTTCTCAAAATAATAGGGGACCTAAACATGCATTAATATTTCCAATACCATTCACATACACAACTAGGCTGAACATAATATGCTAATTTTTCAGTTGAGGTTAATAAACAATATTGAAATCCTCTATAATCATCATCAACATTTTATCGCGGGAAAATCGAAGTCACAGTTCCGAAATGATTCTAAATTAAAAGAGCGCATGTCTTTCACTCTTTTAGGACGTTCAGATCGATATATGCGCCATACTGAACGATACAACGGGTACATTGATGTCTTGCGCGTGGAAAAATCACAACTGCAAGATAGGACTCATCGTCGGTAGGTTTTGGTTGATTACGGGTGGTTTGGTTGTGTAGCTTGCTTCTCCCATTTGTTGTTTTCTCATTACATCAGCGTTCAATACAATGAACAGTACACTGTTTTATTTATGAGATTTGCACATATCAATACGGGTAAAGTAACACGGAATTGAATTGGAATTTTTTGGTTTTTAAATTATTGTTAAAAACGTTGTATAGTTTCGTAAAATAAGAGTATATGTTTTATTTTGTCTTGTTAGTTAGATAAGTTGAGTTGTTACTTTTCACATATTCATAGTCTGCCCTGTTCTCAGTTGGCAAAGGTTTATCATGTTGCATGTACGGTTAGAAATTTTCCATTTCTAAAAATCCATAGCATCCTAACAATTTTTATTGCATGCTTAAAACATTGCATTTTTTTTCAATTACTTAATCAAACTAATGTTTGGCCTACTTAACATACGCTGTGGTCAGTGGCGGTACTACCATGCAAGTCCAAAAGCCCGAATACTTTATTTTTAAATTTGAGCGTTGCGGGAATTATGTTCTAATTAATATTTATAAATTTGACTCCTTAGTAGGGCAAACCGGGTTTTTGGGCTTGTATGATATGGTAGTACCGCCACTAGCTGTGGTGTATGAAATCTGTAACTGTAATTTGTTCTATATATACTATACCTACCACACTCGGAGACATGAATTATCGCTTAACTAGCATGAACTGCCTGAACTTCGCACACGAACTATCCTAATGCTAGCTACACTGTTTTCTTTTGACAGTGATGTAAGACTTCTAAGTGTCATTGTCGTTCGATCGTTCGTTAAAACATCAAATTAAGAGAGTTTCGTTTAAAGGATTTTTATACGAAACGCCTTCGAATCTAACAATACTTATTGACCCACATTTCCTATATGTTTTTAATTACATCCTTTGTGAATCTTCGAAGTTCATTGACCCAATAGCTCCGTCGTGCATATTAAAACGTGTAAGAATGTAAAATCAATTAAGCGTTCGAGTAATGAATACGCAGTTTTGTGTTATACTCTAACGCTAGTTAAGCGCTAATTGATGTTTTTGAGTGAGGGTTCTGCAAATGCAAACTGTTCGAGCATTGTTGTTTCATTCAGGAACCGGCAGCAACGCCTGTTACGTGGAGAAGACTGAAAACTGCGGGATATTCGACGGCGAACCCGGCAAGCCCGAGCTACTTATAAACACCGAGTGGGGAGCGTTCGGAGACGATGGCACCCTGGACTTCGTGCGGACGGAGTTCGACCGGGAAGTCGACGTAAACTCCATCAATCCAGGCACACAGATGTAAGTCACGCTCGCATACTTCTTGTATGCGTACGACAGTATACTAAACGCTCGCATACTTCTTGTATGCGAGCGTTTAGTATACTGGTCGTTTTTCAATTAGAGAATTGAAAAACGACCAGTGCTATACTATTGCCTGATGCAATAAGCTCACGGTGACAATCCATTGCACACGTTTGATTTTATCAACACGAATAATCTTCGATAGAAGAAGAAGATTCGACATTAAAACGATTGAAAGCAATTGTTTTTTAGTGCTAATTGCATAATTAATAATAGTTAATACTAATACATTATCCATACAAGTTATCATTGTATTTTTAATCTGAGTTTAGGACGCAAATGTCCGGCTTCTTTATCATAAAAAAAAATTGAGAGATCGAGCTGATTCTTATGTAAAATGACTTGAAAATATCTAAAACAAACAAATCTTAATATATGCTAAATGATGTCAAAAAGAATGACTGCGCGAAAAGTCACACAAGCATTCCGTATCATTGCTTCATGTTTCGCGTAGTACCTTCGTTCGATAAGATTATATTACGTCTGGTCATCGCATCGGTCATTTACGAGAACTACATTAACTGATAACGCTCGGGAACTAGAAAAACCTTTTGGAAAAGCATAATAATTAAGGTGAGGTAAGCGAGAACCACGACTTCAAAGAAAATCGGGGTTCGTCCTCTAAGTAAGGTGACCGGTACTAAGAGCATTTTTGTATGAACATAACTACATACATTCTGTTAATAGACAATATGAATATAAGTCCATGATTAGATAAGATATATAGATCTGATCGAAATCAGAATCGCAATTTAATCCGTGATAAAATTGCTATCCTACGGTGGTAGAGCCATGCAGCTGTTCCCGCTGCTGAATGGGCCGGCTCGAACCGGATAAGTACCACGACCTCACAGGAAATCCGCGTAAAGGGGAAGTGTTTTTACTTCTGCGTTTCGTCCGGTGAGTAAGGTGGCCGGTGGCCCAATCCTTTCCATCCCTTCCATCCCCTCCCATCCTTCCTTCCTCCCCTAATCCCTCCCTCTTTCAAAAATTTCTCCCTTAAAGACTGGCACCGCATTTGCAAGTTCTGTTGCAAATGTCCATGGAAGGCGGTGATCGCTTACCATCAGGTGAGCCGCTTGCTCGTTTGTCAGCCCACTACATATACAAAAAAAAGAGACTTATTAACTATTCTTACGTTTATCTATCGTTTATCTTTCTAACGCTAAAGTACTCGATACATTGGGAATATATATAGTACTAAAATTAAAATTACATAGATGAACGGTGAAGAACAATGAAGAATAAAAACAAATTAAAGAATGATAACTCAAAAACGAGGCATATTTTATCTCAGTCGATTCAGTAGCTCCTGCGATATCTCTCAAAAATGGCAGAATAACCTGTTCTGGATCGACTATTGTGTGGGCGATATTTAATCAATAGTTTCTCCAAGTACACCCCTGTGGTACTTCTAGAAGTTACGAAATATTCCATTTTAATCGGTACTCATATCAACCATTTTACGACCTATCGCAAGCTTGACGAGTAAGTATTATGTTCTCCCGACAGTATATTAAGAATGTCACTTTGTTAATATATTGTAAAGCGTCGGTGAGACGGGGGATAAAGTTTTAATTGGTAATAAGATCCGAAATAAGGATGTTAATACACTATTCGTTTCCCGCGGCTTTGTTCGACTATATTAAGCTGACCTGAGACACTGAGAAGGCCGTTTGGCGCAGTTGCTATATTAAAGGCTTCGGCGTCGCAGATCGTAGGTTCGAATCTCACCCGGGACAAACATTTGTATGAACTACAGATGTTTGTTCCGGATCTGGGCTTTTGTCCGTGTGAAATTTATGTATTGGCGTTTAGCCCTTATACACATAAGATATTTCTTCTTACTGCAGGAGGAGCGTTTTGTTTGAAAGAGAAAAGTTAATACCAGGGTTCTTTTTTTAAAATTTTTCGATGAAATACATGGTAGTCTATTTAATTCTAATATAGTTTGCGTTGCGTGAAAGAAAGTCCACAAGGACATTTTCGTTGCTATCCGCTTCAGTTATTTCTAGAAAAACCATTAAATCCGATAAAAAATATACGTTTCCATAATTGTTATATTAAAACAAATAGAATATTGCATACATACATTATTCTTTTTGCTGAAATGTGCTATCAAACTGAGCGAAAGTGTATTAGATTTCCGTTCAAAATAAAATACTGCAGTTAACCTTCTCAACGGAGTAATAATCTTAATGGGGTTCTGATTAACCATACAACTTCGGCTAAGTAAGCGAAGCAATGTGGGTTCGTTGGGTTTCCGAAAGCCACTTGCCCTTTAACCCGAAAGATAAGCTTATTGACTGCGAAAACCCGACGGTTCATTAACCTCGGGGCTATCCGTGGCTAGGCGTGTATGCCATTCGACTCCCGCGCGTTTTAGTTAATAATCGCAATTAAGACTGAATATCACTCTGTTAGAGGTTTAATTACGGGCTCTCGGCTTTAATGGGACGCATTATCACGAAACGTGATCGTCCGAGTCGTCGAGGGCCCTTCCGTTGTATTAGCATAAGTATCCAATTGAACCCTTATCAAGGGTTTGCGATCGCGCCTCGCACTCGTAATGTACGTGCAATCGGATCGACAATTTGCCCGATCGTATCTCCCGTTTTCGTTTCGCGTTCGTGAACGTTTGTGACGCGTTGCGGTCGTTGGTCGTCGGACGCTGTTCGCTCTGTTCCCGACGATATCTTTGTGGTCGATCGAGAAGTGGATATGCAGTGGTCGTAGCTGCGAAAGGCCTTAAGCTATTGTACAGGTTTCAATGCTTATCTAGAAGGAAGTACTGATTAGTTCACAGTTTACGCGAAAACGGCTACATTAGTTTAATTTTATAAAAGTAAAAGTTTGCAACATACGGGAGCCGAGATAAAAAAGGCCTTTGCGTCATAAACTTGAATGATGAAAAATGCTTCGAAATGAATAAATATTATATCATCAAAAATTCTACACACCTCATCAAACATCAATACAACGACACATTAATCGGACTTCGTTCGAATTACTATTTGATTTTTATTAATAATAGGTGATAAATTACAATCGACTTCGAAGTGACTTATACGGCAATGGTAGGCAATTTTAATAAGGAAGTGTTTTCTGTGGGCGTAATGAAATTCGCGAATGCCATTCTTCGCGACACCTAGGAGTGGGGTGCGACGGAATCGCCACCTCTATCGGGAGATAGGCTTAACTCATTACTCGGGACTTAATTACTTAGAATTAACGGTATCCAAACATGCTCCTTTGCATTCACACATTCCACTTGCATACCAGACCCGTAAGTACAAACTCACACGTCTTTTAATCTTAATAGAGTAAACAGGCACAGACAGTACCGTAAACTTATAACTTATCACATGAAGTCTGGACTAACGACTGTCGAAACTAATTACTGGACACGAGTCAGTGTAAAACGGTTTTAATTGCATGATAAAAAAAAATTAAAATAATTGATAAGGGCTTTTGGCATTTTAAATTATGATGCTGTGACGTAAAACTGCGTTGTGACGTTAATTACGATTTAATATATTTTATGAAAAAAGAGTTTTAGCTATTGCAGTCCGAATACAGTTAAGCTTTAATGTTATGAGCAAAGGTCCGTGTTGTCGCTATCAGGCGCATCTTGTACATCTGTATTTTTGAACTGCAATAGTTTAAAATTTTATTTAACAGCGATATCGTAGTATATCTCTATGCTTAGTTCCTATTCTTATATTGACTGATGTTTTTGCTTTTATCCTATGCGGCTCTGTAAAGCTTCATCGGACACCGCTCCCGTAAGAAAGCTGGTTCTCACGGGAGTTGCTATTACGGACTATGGAATACTTGCAAATTGCTTGGCTATAGAATAACCGACAATAGAGTTAAGTATTGATGCGGATTACGAGAGTTCTCTACTGCAGAGCAGGTATTAACAGGCTATCAGACTAATATCATTTTGAAAACAACTTATTTTACTAATTTATTATTTTCGATTCCACATCTCGCCCACTCATTACAGCATTGCTTCGGGTTTACGAAACGATGTAGACAATGGGAAATTAATATCGCTCGTGGAACAATATTATCTTTCCCAACGCACAAAGCACTATGCCGCCGTGTTTTGATTGTGTAATACACTGATAAGGCAATCTCGACGTTTATTTATTTTGATCGCTGATGAATAAGGCAGAACATTTCGTTCTTAATAACCGTATTGAGATGGATCAGACGAAATAAGAAAAAAAAACGTAAGAAAGTTCCCGTTTGTCCGTCGAAAGGGCCGTGTTTGAAATGTTTGAATGAGATACACAATTGTTTCCTTCTAGACCACTTTCATAATCTTATTGATTTCGGTGAACACCTTGTGCTACATTTCTAACATATTCTAAACTCGTCGAAACACGTGAAAATTAGATCTAATCCCACGAGCGCCCGGTCTTCCGAGGACCTCAGGGTCCCACTTGGACCACTTTTGGAATCACTGCTCTAGTCGAAAGTTTTAGGAGATTAAATGTCATAATGTCCCTTCCGAACAACCTGCAAGAGATGAACTATTTGCGAAGGTTATATTATAGTGGACTTGGACTTGTGCAGACAAAGAAGCACTCATTCTTACGACTCCGATGGGATAGATACCCGACTGAAACCAGATCGAGTCGAAGGACCATAGGTGAGCACAATTTCTATCCATAAAACAATTTGTACGGCGTGTCCAACACGACACCATTTACTAACCGACAAGGCCAATAAACACCAATCGAAGTCAGAGTGAGGTTTTACACCTTTCTTGGAATCCGTCGGTTTAATGTATGCGCCACAAACGGACGCAGTTAACGAGAGCTCAATGATTTTACTGCGTGTAACCATCGGACGGTCGCGAGGTTTGGGGCACCGGGCGTCGCCGGGACATAACACTAACTTATCAGATGCTATCGCTTGTACACTATGAGGGCCGCTCTGAAATTGGCTATTCTTTCACTTGAATAGTTGTCGTAACTGCTATGGATTGTTTCCAGTGTTGTAGTTTTCACAAGAAGTTACGGACACAGACAAATGAAAGAATGACTGACTATTTCTGGATTACATATTTATTTTGCCCTGTGTGGGAACTGAACCCAGCACTGGCAGTTGGCGAGGTCATCACTAAAAGCATCAGCAGTCATCACGGCGAATAAGTTGGATTTTTATTGTTTTTTTAAGCTACAGTTGTACACCGCCGATCTTATTTTTTTTTAATAACTACTATCCATCCAAACGTTATCTAAGAAATTAATTTTAGCGATAAGGCCGCCCATTGTACTACCATCGATATCTTTGTCTGATTATATATATATGTTTGTTTTTTTTTATTTCTGGTATACAATAAAGTATCTATCTATCTATCTATCCCTCCACTACCCTTATATGTAACTAATAAAATTTTATAAAATATCTAAAATAGCGAGGTAATTTATAACTCTATTATTTATGTCACATATTTACGTAACTTATCTCAGTAAAAAAAAGATTCTATCTAATTTGCTACAGTTATATTGCATTCCAACGCGTGAATCGTTTACCAGTTTTTTTTTGGAGCTTTAGAATGAGAGCTTAACGAGTAAGCTCTCGTCACTGCGTATGGATGAATATCTTTAGCTACGTTACTAAAACTCATTAAGTAATGTAAGACGCTAGGTCCACTTTATCTTAATTCTTATTGCACTGAGGTATTTAGTTCAACCATAAGATTTTTTGTGCAACCACCTTTTAAAGTCAGTGATTTATCTCTAAAGATTATATAAAATCCCGTATATTCTAATATAAAATCCTATTACATTTTGGGAGACTACGAAGCTAAGCCAAACCTTGTATTTTAGGACGCCAGGCCTTCCCTACCGTACCCCTTGGGTACAGTGATAGTACTTGGATAATAGTTTGTGTTGTTTTATTTAAACAGTTATACTGTGAAATAACAAAATTGAAAGTTAGTAGGCGGGTGTGAGAGCGCGCTTTAGCGTGAGCGTGCGTGTACGTACGCGAAGGGATAGAATTGATTTCGGAACAATGAGAATGTTGTAACTGAAATGTACGTGTCCCTACACCACTGGTAACAACTGCTTACACTACCTTGAGTGATGACATAAACCCGATGTGAAGAAAGTCCATTGAACAACGATGTGACGTAAGTCCTTTTTAATGAACAGTTCATGAACGTGCAAAATTATAATTGCGTAGAAAAATCTTAGTTTTGCTAGAATGCACAGTTCAGCTTCTATACACGTTTGTCAGTAAATTAGTATTTTTTTAAGAGATAGCTATAGAGATAAGCAAATCGTGCGCCCGATGGTTGATAAAGGATATGCTTGCCCATAATATGCGTTGTTAAAATTCAATTCTATGATGTGCTTGTGGTCTAAAGATGGCAGATGATCCACCTTTGAGTACAGTTATAACTCTGGCAACACTACCCTTCTAACTGTACTGTGTACTGTTGATAATCCAAACTTGAGATTTCCAAACGTCTTATGCTCGAAGACCTCCTTCGAAATTTTACTTTGCCATGGATATGGTTGTTATATATCTATATATTAGACCACTTTGGGAATTACTGGTCTAAACTCTCTTACATTACTGTTTGGCAACCACTAGATTCGCTTTACATTTCCATTATTTCGTAGCGTCAGTAGTTGACAACAGTTTTTTACTCGTAGACATACCAATGTATCGGTCCGTTAGTCCCTTCTAAGCTTTCTAATTATCGTACAGTTGTTCCCACCCGACTTAATAAATAACGGCAGATAGACCTCAGCGGCTTTCCCTCGTTATTTCCAATCGACGGTTGAAACGGTAGCAAATTGTTACCGCCTTATCTATCGGCCGCACATATCGTATGGCACTCGATCAACTCCGTTTGATATCTGAAATGAGTATCTAAGATACGCCCCGTCCGACACGCCCGAGGAATTAGTATAAATTCGCAATTGTAATTAAAGACTTTCGTTATGTGTCTGCTGGATAAATCTTATTATACTGTTCAAGAGCTTCTGATGGACCAGAATGCGTGGAATTTAGTTGATTGACTCGTATGCGGGATAGATATTATTGTATTAAGGCTAAACATACTGTAGCGGCATTTGAAAGAGCAACTGTTGAGTTTCTCGTCGGCTCTTCTCAGCATAACTGCATTCTGATACGGTGGTAGCTTCCTCACGAACTGAGATGTAAAAATGACGATTCAAAAGTGCTTGTAAAGGCCTATTTGAATAAATATTGTTTTATAATATGTTGATTTGATTTGGTTATTAAAGACATACCCGGAGACTGTTGTCAACATGTAACAAATTGGATTTTCGTAGAGCCATGCGACATGCCCCTGTTGGTGGAAACATGACACAGTAATGCGTATAGAAAAAATATACGGACACTTGTACTTTATTCCTGGAGTTCAGTTCTTTCAAAGAAGTCAAATTCTTTTGCAGTGTCCGCTTGTGGTGGTTTTACTGTTCAACTTTGACCGTCTAGCAGTGATGTCTAAGTACTAATAGTTTCGGCTAAAAGGGCAATATTGGCAGCATAATTTAAATTAATTCAACGGTGGTAGAATCACACAGCTGTTCCTGCTGCTGAATGGACCAGCTCGAACCGTACCACGATGTAAAATCGACGTAAACTGAAGGTGATTACGCTTTCGCGTTTCAACCGAGTGAGTTGGTCGAGTGGCCCACCACCCTCCCTCCTCCTTTTCCTGCTATTACCTTCCAGAACTCCTATCTCACAGGCTGGCAACGCATTTGCGCAACGTTGACGTTGCAAATGTCCATGGGCAGCAGTTGCTTCCCATCAGGTGAATCGCTTGCTCGTTTGCCCGACGACTCCGTAAAAAAAAGTAATCGGTGGGCATAGAGATGCAACAGTTAAATCTAAGTGACGAGGGCAGAGGAACCCAAGCATGGTCTGCGTGTCACTGTGGGCAGGCGTTTCGCTGGCCATCAGGGGGACTCCACAATATCTCTTTTTTTATGGATTGGGCTGGCAAACGAGCAATCGGCTCACCTGATGGTAAGTGATCACCGCCGCCCATGGACATTTGCAACATTACAGATGCGTTGCCAGCCTTTAAGG
>DWHO01000413.1:0-20725 GCA_018247575.1 Eurytides lysithous rurik
GGAGTGGGGTGATAAAGAGAGCCGAATCGCTGTGATTACATATATTAAGTATGGAACCAAATACAATTTTTAAAATCTTCCATACGCTTGGTATTAGTCAAATGTTTGGGTACCGGGCTATTGATAGGTATAATGAAACCTCCTCTGTTTGTGACAGAAAAAGATCTGGCCGTCCACGCAGCAAGGGAAAGAATTCGAAGAAATCCTGTCCGAAACCAAAAGATTCCATCTCGGGAGATGAAGAATGCACCTAAGGATGACTTAGGACTTGCAGCCCATAAGAGACGCATTGGTCATTTCTTAGCTGATAATTTAAAAAAGGATAGGGTGGTAAAATCAAAACAGTTTCTTAAGCATACCGCTTCGGGAGGTCATAGAAAAAAAATGTCTAAAGATGAAAAAACTTTTACAATTGAGTAATATTTTAACAAAACAATATGACTGTATTTATGCTAAAAGCTCTAAGGAAGCTTCCCAATTAGTCAACAGAGTACAACGTGGGCATTATCCGATTTCAGTGGTGATTTGGTGGGGTGTTAGCTATGAAGGAGTGACTGAGCCATATTTTTTGTGAAAAAGGTATCAAAACATCAGCGCAAGTGTATCAAGATACCATTCTTGACAAGGTAGTTAAGCCCCTTAATAACACCATGTTCAATAACCAAGAATGGTCCTTTCAGCAAGACTCGGCACCGGGTCACAAAGCTTGATCCACCCAATCTTGTTTAGAAACGAACGTTCTGGACTTCATCAGAGCTGAAGACTGGCCGTCATCTTGTTCTGATCTTAATCCACTGTATTATGATTTATGGTCAGTTTAAAAGAGTAATGCTTGCTTTAAACGTCATGATAATTTTGAGACCCTAAAACTATCCACACGATTGGCAGTGAAGAATTTTTCCAAAGAGTGCGTGCTGCTATTGATAACTGGCCTCAACGTTTAAAGGACTGTATTGCAGCCAATAGAGACCACTTCGAACAAGCTTTAGATATTTTAATGGTTTTATATTAATGTATTAAACTAACACACTGTAATAGTAATAAATATTACGTACAATAAAAAAATGTGTTTCTTTGTAACAATATTTATGGCAAGACTAAGTATATGTACTATACACCGTATAGTATTCCGCGTATGCGCTGCAAGCCGAGTCTCGGTCCCGTCCTTGCATCTCGAATATTCCACGATTCATATTAATTACGGGCGGTGGCTGTACGTCATAAAAGCGACGGAGCACTCGCAGAATCCTCGCCGAGCGCCGGCTAAGTTGGTCGCTTCGCACGGAGCAACCGCAATCCGACGGTTTAAATTGAAAAATATCAGACGTTCCACCATTACGTCGACCGGGGTTAATGTTTCGCGGAATGTTCGCGAAATGCTCTCCCGCAAGTCCCGCTCGGGCCGTATAAATGCCCGCGAATTACTCCCGACCTAGGATATAGGATCGGCGCCCGAGACGCTCCCGACTTAATTGAATGGCACCTCTTTCAATTTCTTCCCTTTTGTCTCTCTCTCCCTCTCTCTAATTTTAATGATGCCATTGATATTAAACGTTTTCTCAATAGTGTTTTATATTTTTAAGAGCCTATCAGAACAATCTATCAAATGTTGGAATTAATTCATATCGTTTTTTGAGAAACAAACGATTAATTTTAAATTTAAATAGAAAAATACAATTCTAATAATAATGTTCATCGCTTGCCCCTAGTTCTTCCCATCTTTCAGGTAGGAGACGGATACCCCTGTCGAAATAGCGCTTCGTACTGAGAGGCAATCTATGAAACCAATTTCTACATTCTTCATAAGAAATAAGTTTCTCCGTTGTTAAACCATTAGCCATCAGGGGCAATATCTGGAGAATACGGCAGGTGATGGATAGAACTTCCCATTACAGTATTCGCAAGTACGACTTCACTGGTTTTAAGATTTAGCATTGCCATGCAACAAAATAATTTTGTCGTCCCTTTCTCTACTTTCCGACCGTCTTTTTTTAAATATGAATCAAGCGTGCCAAATGTAAACGGTGAGGATCCCCAGTGATGGTTTCGGAATAGCAGTTCATAACCATCCCCACCCCGTTGATCCCACCAAATGCAAAGAAGGAATCGTGGAAGAATCGGTGAATATTACGTTTTAGTACTGATGATGATAGTTTTCCGAGCTTTACCCAACTCTTCGAGCATTTGAGATGAGTTCTCCTCAAATAATGCTTCCAATTCCTTATCTTCAAACTTTTTTGGCTGTGATGAATGACCTGGTCATTTGCATACTTTGACTTCCAATTCGAAATTACCGCTCTTGAATTTCCCAAACCATTTTCGACACATTCGCACAACTAAACCTTGCCCACCGTAAACTTCTAAAATCCGATAGATTTCCGCACCAGTTTTATTCATATGTAAATAATGTAGTAAAATTCCGCGCAAAAACACTTTTTTAGTATAAAATTAAACATAATTACATAATTGTAACTTAATGTTATTAATAAGTGAAGGTAAGATGAGCCGAAAAGTAACACCTAGTACCCCTAAGTATAAAAGTTCATTTTAAAATAAATTTGTTTCTGAGGGTAAAAGAATAAAACTATAGTACCCACGTCATCTCTCGTAAAACGCTACGAATGAATACCAATACCTAATAAAAGAAATATTTATGTTTAAATGGGGTTTTTTTTATAGTTTTCATTTCGTTATTTAAACGTTTTTCGAACGAGTATTACCTACTTTGTACGAACTACAAAACGTTTATAATTCTTCGAATAGGAAAAATTAATTTAGATTTAAATAATTTATAATAAACATTTTTGGTCGACATGCTATTCACACACTGCAAAAACTTAAATGGAGCAGGCATATTGTCGGTCCAAGATTGGCTTTATTTGGGATCGACACACGAAGCAATTTAACATGCACGACAACACATGGTAAAAAAAAAAACAAAAAAACATTAAAGGGCATACATTCGTTCAAAAGGTCATAACTTTTAAACGAAGTTTATTCAATATAACACGTGCTTTATTTACATTCATTCTCAAAGAACGTAAAAAGTACGATCCACTGGTCGCTTCATTGAATTCGTAAAAATATACGTTTTAATTTTTTTTTTAAATTAAGTAGAAAGTCTTGATATCGATGACTCGGCTCGTACAGTTGTTGAATTGTTGTGGCCTCGCGGGTACTTGGTTTGATTCCTACCCGATACAAGTACAGTAATCCTCCCTATAACACGATACTTTTATAACGAACTTTCATATTACACGATTTTAACCCCTCGTATGACACAGGGAATACCCGTTTCATACGAGGGGTTAAATATATAAATTTCGTTCATAATATAGTTTTTTCTTAAAATTCTATATAAACGATTAACGAGAAAAGTTAAACGTGAATTATTTGTACATAACGCGTTATAAGGAGTTCGTCAAACCGCGTTATACGGCAATAATACACCGCGTTTCTTACAACGCGGAACCAATCTACCGTGTTATAGGGGGAATTACTGTATTTGTATGACCCAAATTATTATTCGAATCTGGCCATAGATTGTGTAAAATTAACATATATTAAACTTCTTAAAATAAGACGTTGTATCTTACACATCGTACAGTTTCTTTTTTCTTAAAATTTTTCAAATGTTCTAATGTTGTAATATTGAAGTTGTAGAACCCGTAATTTCATAAATAAATTTCCCTCTAACTTTGACTATTCGGCAAGGGAGCGATGTTAATTCATATCATTTTCCCTCATTAATGACAATTATTTTCGACATAGGATCTACCCACGGACCGGAAATAAACATACAGACAGCAGGTTTATTTTGGCGCACGGGGTTATTATTATCCAAAAACATTCAAAGTTACTACATAATTAGATAACATATCACGACCATCTAAGTCGTGTACCTATATCGGTATCCGTTTATACTGAATTCATATTTCTATTATAAAATGATTAATAGTATCTTGTTTGGTATGGCTTTATATAGTCCGTGGTAATAGGGGAGCATAACAAACTTACCACTCCAGTAACAGCCGTAGAGTTCGACCCTCATGCAAACGGTGCGCCGATGGGAGCTGTACGGGATGAAACGGATCTTCGAAGCCCAGATTGGGGGCTCGAGGTGGTTTTTCTTCTCCAGATACGTATTAGTGTTTCCCGACAAAATCTGCAACAAAAATTATCACTCAATCCTAATATAGACCAACTGATTTAAAGTTTTTTCGAATATTATGCCAAAGTAATAATAATAAATAACAATATAATTTAATTCTTTTAACAAAATCTACGAATATTGCAACAGCGTCGTTATAAGCAGTTGTTATTTCGAAACGCATCGGTTTCTGGATGTATTTGTGACAGAAAAGTTTTTATTTGGAAACTCGCTATGAGCCGCAGAAGTTACGCGCAAGTTCCATGGCTTCGTGCCGCTTATTCATCTGAAGTTAAAACTTTTTGCATAAAGCGTAACCGGGCGATATTCACTGGCTTCTTGTACTGTACAAACAAACTCGTAACAAAATTTCATTCGTATTTGCGCAAACAGAGAGTTAAATTAAAGTTTTTAAAAATTTTGCTAGGCTTTAGAATTTCATATATATATATAGGAGAGGTTACTGGCTCGGCCTCTTAGCTAACCTCAGAATTAGATTAATTAGTAAAGTTAGATTTTGAAGTTAGGCCCTGAAATTCACAACAACTAGGTAACCAATTACAGGAATTGAATACGACAAATTCAAATTCAAACGTTTATTTGCCAATTATGTGTACAAAAAGATTTTATGGTTAATAATGAACTTGCAACTTACAACATAATTATTCTTTTCGAGCACTGCAAATAGAGATAAGATCTCAATAGTTAGATTTTAAAATTATTTAAAAAATGTATAAAAATTAAGAGACAAACAATCTTAAAGCGATAAATAATAAAAAATTACAATAAGAGCATAGTTATAAGGTACGCTAAAAGTGATAATATTCGGTAATAATTAGATATCGTGATTTCAATGTTAATTTATAACAGTTTTTTTATTGTTATATTTTTATGTAATTTGTATTGTGTTTTAAATTTAAATTAAGGTACTAATCGACGAAGTAAAAACAGTTTTTAGTTTTATTGAATGAAGAGATAGGATCTCTGAGATACTTGCCGGTGCTTCTTTGGACAGGTCTAAACTGACAGTCTATATAATAGAATTTAATCAGAACCTGAAACAAATCTATGTAAAGACATTTATATTTGATCAATGAATTAGAATACATACCTCTTGCCCATCGGCAGCTCTATATCGTACCCATTTGCCGAGCTTAGGACGCCAATACTCGAGCACGTAAGCCTCTGCGTATTCCTGACCCTGGCCATTCCCAAATCTCCCCTGGGTCCCGGCCCCGGTTATCACGTGGACCGAGTGCAGGTCCACTTCCAACCATTCCGTTGACTCCGTTGTTATCTGAGACTTAGGACACCACGCGCCCCCTTTTATCTCTTGATTTAACCTAAGCAAAGAAAACCCGACCTTTTGGAGCCATTCATTTTTATAACCTTAAAACTACCTGACAACTTATGCCAGTTGCATGAAACTATTGATTAATGACACAAGTACCTAAAACAGAATAATAAATGCACTCACATAATACAATCAAAAACATTGCATATTAGCCATATTTATGGCACAAAATAATTAAATGTAAAAAAAATATTTCAAACATATTAATTTTTAGTATAAAAATGAAAAATTTGATGATTATTATTTTAATTCATATTTTATAATCAAAAAACGTTTAAAAGCACTTAAACTTCAAACGTTCAAGGTTTTTACAATTGACAATTTAATTTTTTACTTGAAAAAAAAATCACTATAATCATGCAAACTAAATTATCTACTATATCAATACAAAATAACCAAGTAGTGTTTAGTGCAAGATATTTTATAAAAAGAGTTTTAAAGTACAAAAACGATTAGTGTGCCTCAGTCAGGGTAGATGCTATCGTTATAATGGCATTAACTCGGCACCAGTGTCCACATATTATGTCGGGTGAACGTCATTTTACTGCGTTTTATCATAGACATATGACACCAGTGTTATTCTTTAGAATCGATGCAGAGTTTAATAACTTTTTGCATAGCAAACTTTCGTATTTCAATAACATATACGTATTCCAAACAATAAACGTTCGTAAGATATATTTCTATGCATAAACGTTGCCTTGCGGTCGAAATCTACTAAATTCACACAAATTATATTTAAGTTCCCACAAACTGCTCAATTGATGACCGATGCACACTTTCTTTAAAAATATTTTTTATAATTTGTAGTGGACAAATGTAGCGTCGCGAGTCACCAATCAAATAAACAAAACGTAATGTATACAACAAGTACCAAAAGTAAGGTCATATAGTTTTGGTTCAGAAGACAAATTAACGAAATCAGACAAATGCATCGATTGAAATACGGTGCTATAATCGATTATAACGCAATCCACTCGCCGTTTCGTAAGCAATCAGTGTCAATAATAATACATTTCAGAGTTTTTATTAGTGCATTCACTTATGTGTCACCCAGTGGCTGCGGCGTGTCGGCCAATCGAATTCGTCGATGGCCGGGCCATTAGGGTTATTGGCGCGAGACTGGGGCGCAGGAGCCATCAGTGATGCGTTACGGAGGCGCTCTCGTAATTGATACGACTACTCTGGCCGACACTGGAGGCGAGGAAAAATCGATCCGACAGCGACAACACCTAACGTTGCGACACTCGCGTGCGAGCCGCCCGCGAAGCACGCAACGAAACCACAAAAACGATATAATCATTAAGTTTATGGAAATTTCGAATTCCCACCGCGTAAACGGAACCGGGTATTGAAATTACCAATGTAGGCGTTTCGTTTAGCCTACCGACCAGGCATGCGATGCGAAATGGGGGTATGTTATTAAAATACAATTAATTAAAACCCGCGCCGCGAACCCGGAATCGAAACTTTCGCGGGAATTGTTTACAGAACGCACGTTTCAATCGCCGGATTTTAACGGTGCATCAAATCAAAATATAAAACTTTTCAGTCCGATACGGCGAACGGCAATTTGAGAAGTCTTTGTGTTAAATTTATTGCCTGTTTGATTAACTGCACAAAAGGAATGGAGCCGCTTTGTGCAAGCGCGCGCTATAAAATATTTAGTAGACAGAATTGCTTTAAGTTGATAGCTGATAACTGTTCATCACGATATGGCAACAAATTTAGTGTCCAATTGTTTTATTTACTTGAATAGTTATTGCGTATTTTGGAGACCATCGAGTTTTAAATTCTTTATGAATATAAAACGTCTGTTACAGTGATTTGAACAAATTGAACAGTTTAGGATTATATATATATATATATATATATGGATTTATAACTAATTAAAAAAAGTGAAAAACTGCCTAAAGGGCAACTTCAGGGTCAAGTACTCAATTGTGATATATTAGTGAGGTAGGGGCAACCTCCCCTACCTCAAATTCAAATGTGATATGACCTTAATATTCTCCATATTAAGAACATATCAAGTTGGCAACACATACATACTGTAATTTCACATATGAATTAAAATTACTGCTAATATTTAACGGACACTGTCATCTTTTCCTAAATACATTCCAGTGAAAATAAGTCTTATTAAAAACGATAGTAATTCTGAAAATTTTGATTAAGTTATGTATAAACACTACTACTACATTGCAAATCAATGCAGTTTATATCTTCTTTTACGTGCTTAACATTCACGGAATAGCACATAACACGTATGTATGACGTTTAATAAATTTAATAAAATAATTTTTGTTAAAACCAACGTAGTGATTTGACTGAATAAAATATAACTTAAAAAGGTAATATGATACAAATGCCGAGGAACGTTAACTGCCCTAACGGGATGCAAAAGGAGGGATTTGGGTTATTATTGCGCCCATGAGGTATTCATTGTTGACATAAAATGATGTAGGCGAAATATTTCGCATGAACTCTCAAACGCATGGGGAACGGCGCTCCTGTGCGAGGAATGCAAGGAATTCGGGGGCGCCTGAAGTTAAAGCATTCGAAAGCCGGGATGCTAAGAGCCGATGTTTACGTCCCTAGGAATTATATAACATCATATGCTTTTTCACGTCCAACAGTCTAAATCACTTCTGGGATTTAATTCGGCGATACGATGTTTCGAACGAATAAACTGTAATCGATTCAATCGGATGATTCGAAAATCGAATCCCATCTTCGGTCTATCGTTCCGCACGATTAGTAATCGTTCGGGTGAATGCTCGGGAATCAATTATGCTTAGACGCTTCCGTGTAGCCTATGTCCTTTGATTCGAATTTCGATACTGATAAAATAAAATCAAACCAAAATAAAATAATTGCCCACTCACTCGATCCCAAAAATCATGTTCCACCGGTAGTTCTAGATCGCTATGTTTAGCAAGATGCATAGTTGGAAATCACCTACAATAACTTCCAGTCGATAAAACGACCTCTATATCGAAAACGATTTCGATCTTTTTACCATCAGTACTCTCGAATCCTTATAATAAATTACAATGTGTGCTGATATAGGTTTCTTTCACGAAACAAGGGAACAATAGATCCACCGATCTGTCGATTGTCACCACATTTTTACAGATACAGGTTTAAAAGACAGAGTATGACCATTTTTATGACAAAGAAAAGACAATAACTAAAAAGTTGACCCAACAAACCGACATCCGCGCAAGCGCAGCCACGAGCAATGCCTAGTTAGTGCATATGCGTGAAATACGATCTTCAAAGCGGGACTTTCGATTCGATTTACGAGGAAAAGACACGGCATGAAATCAGCTGAACAGAACACATTAAGACGGCTACAATTCGCCGAGTACACGGGAGCATGTGTTCCAACCGCGGGTGGTCGTTAGTACGTACACAACCACTGCTTCACACATATGGCAGAATCCGAGTGAGCTGTTAATTGCCCTTCAATATAAACAATCTGCTGAGGAAGCATCTTTGAAAAGCTACTACATGCTGACTAAGCTATCACGGGACGTCACAAGCTGCTTAAATGTATACTATTTTATTACACGTCGGTCTCGCTGCTAGAACCAAAGGGCGCGCAGTCACGCGGCCTCATTGCGCGCCGGAGCTCGACGCATGTCTTTGAAATATTTACCACGCCTCATAAGTGAAAGATGGCTAATGAGTTTCAAGCAAAATTATGATTAAAAAAGAACCGCATTTAGTGTAAATATACGCTTTACCATTTAATATTTTCCATATAAAATTAAATGGTAAAGCGTATTTTTACACTACATCACATGTATCGATAGCATGTATCGACATACAAGAATTAATGTTTGTAAGTATGTACACCATTCATCCGATCGTGAATAAACTTTGTTGTGCGTACGCCTGGTTAGGTTTTCGGACTAAAAACGATTACTTCGTTTTACAAAACACTTACGACGCCATAATATTGATTTCGCGACGAAAGATAAAATAAGAGAAAATGAAAAAAAAATTGTCAAGTTACAAAACGGCTTGTGTGGGTCTGGTTGGATCACCTTTGGGTAGACGAACAAAATGAAGTACGCGATCTGAGACACGTTTGTTTTTATAACTCGGTTTTCTTAAAACATAAAGCACGTAACTATCATTTAGATTTAATGCCGGTGAAACGGTACGTATCTCTGCGAACGCGGCGGCACATTACGTTACAAGCCTTATATCGCCGTAACGCGGCGAACGACCGACGACCAATTCAGCAAATGGGCATGCAACTTAATACGTCACTGAAAAAACTTTACGCTTCAAGGTTAAAAAGTACGAATGCGGTTGGAGAAACAAGCGCACTTGCAAGGATTTAATCAAATTTGAACCCCATAATAACTAAGCCGGCGATCATCACAGGCGATACCTAATCGTTGTTGCGCCTTTTATTTATTTCGGCAGTCGATCATTATCAAGCTCGCGTCGAATCGGGGAAATTAATTAATACTTCCGAACGGCGGTTATTACGGCGGCGTGCGCGCGTATGAAATCGCATATAGGGGGGTAACTCCAACAACGCCAGCGGGGCCCGTCATATCGACGCATGATGCATTTCAGTAATTAATAGACGAGAATGCAACGACGGATCGGTTATTCAGAGAATTATTATGCAGCTGAAAACAACGAGACTGGATTAAAAATATTCACGAGTCGAATGGCTCTACTAAAATCTACGAATAATAAGACATTACTATACATTTCAAAGCAAGATGTTGATGTCGAAAATCACATATGACAAGGTCTTAAAAAATTTTAATCAAGAACTCAGTCGTGACATATGAGTATAATAAGCGAATAAATAGAACTTTAAAAAATAATGTGAGAGTACGTATAATCAAGCAAATGGTGGTTTTATACTCATATGGTGATGTACTATCGTTAATCATATCATTATAAGTTTGCGAAAATTGTTTGTAAAACGAGAAATAGTTTGGCGGCGCGAGGTAATCTGATTTTGGAAAACGAGAAAATCTGACGCTGGTTGGAGGTAAGACCTACTTAAAAGGTGCTATGACTTCAGTCCGTCCGTAACGATAAGCTTCGCTTAATACCGGAAGTGCATCCGAAACTTCGTTAAGCTCTCCTACACAGGTAACGTTATTTGTAGAGGATTTCAATGATATGCGGTATATTCCGAGAAACTATAAGCCGGCGTAGATAAACCTCATCTCTATAATGTATTCGGTTGTTCTTGTTTTGACGTTCGGATATAGCCATGTTCGGAGCGAATGTCTGAAGTTCTGACAGGCTTTAGTCTAAAAGCTCTGCGAGTTTCCGTTTATTGAAGTAGCCGCTAAGCTATTCAAATTATCTAATATAAAATGAACTGCACTGTACCCGGTTTTCCGATTATTCTTATATAAGGGATAAATTTGGCACTGAGAAATAATCGTTTAGGACCTAAGGAGTTAAATTTTTAGATGTACGAAACATAATATCAGTAACGTCAGCGAGGGACGAGTTTGACATTGCTTTCGTTTTACTTGTTATTCTTCCAAGGAAGCACTTCCGAGAATACTTTCTCTGTAGTTAAGGGCACGGTTTGTAATCTCCGTTTGCTCCCTATATTTGGACTGCGATTATGCGAGCACCGCTGCGCTAACATTCATCCCACATTACCACAGCGAGGTGATTCACAGCAGCGCGAAATCAAATCGCAAAGCGTTAAAGCGCACAAAAAAATAAAGCACAATGTTTAATATCGACAGGCTTCATTGGAATAGATTTAATAAAACCGACGTCGTCGCTGATGAAATAGTACTCGCAATGTAGGAAATTTTATTTAATCTTACATCTAGTTTCCCTTGCGGACGACGAGATATTTTTTTCTCTGAGAAAATCCAGACACTGATTGAATCTTCGACTACCTGCATCGGTACGGACAAATCCGTTTGCATAGTGGTTCAAATTAAATTCTCGATATCCTTTTTAACCACGATATTTCTTTACGGTTAGTCGGCACTGATGCGGATAAATTGAAAGTATCGGTATATACAGGAATATATTTTACATATATGCATTGATGAAGGTACGTGACATCACTTTTAATTACCACTCCAAATACATCGGACGCCAGATTTCATTCCAAACATTTTAAAACGAGAAATTAAATAAATATTTACTAGCGTAATTATTTAATCGATTCTAGTTTCCAACGATATTATTATAAATATAATTCAACGATATTCAAGAACGTTAGTCAAAACATAATGATTTTATTTATGTATAATAATTAACAAGATCGTGCGCTTAGCGATAGGTGCAATTAGCAGGAGAAATTGCATGGACAACCAAAAAGGAAATACTATAATACATGGATAGAGTAAATAAGAAGGATAGATGTAAATAAATTATAGTACGAAAAGAATAATGCGATAAACAACTTGAGGCGGAAAAATACGGTACGAACATATATGAACTAAATTATTGATATAAGAAGCGAACAAGGTAAAAAATGTACGGATGGAAGAGAAATGAATATATTAGTGTTCTATTAACAAAAGAGGAAAAACTTTATAAGCAACATTTGACGCTACGGTGACAACTTAGCATAACGACGCGTTCAATTCTACAATACAACAGAAAAAAAGCAATTCGCTACAACCCTTGGGAGGCATACTAAGTTAATTTTATATTGAATGCTTTACCGTCCGTTCTGTGGTCCCACGTTGCCGTCGTTGAATGAAGAACTGGCGGTGAGGTCCTTGTCAGGAATTAATCCATTTTCCATCCCGAGGGGGGCGATACATTGAGCTGGAAGCAATAGCGGTTGACATTAACAAGGGGGTAAATACTTGCACAAGATAGTTCTCATCTCATTGATTCCTAGACGTCGTCCAATGGGAATTTTCAAATAATACAGCGGACCCCGACCACAACGTTTCGTCGGTGGCAGTATCTACGCTGCGATGTTCAATTTTAATGGTTATATTGCCTTCCAATTAACAGTATAAATTGTGCAAAAACTAATGAATTTAAAATAATTTTCATTCAGATAATTAAGTGTAAAATAATTTTCATGACACGATAATTGCTTTAAAGATCATTGACAGCGAATTTCACTGGATACGAAAAACCTATTACATCACTTTTCTCGACGGCAATTAAATGTAGAATACCAAGTTGTTTATCAAGTGCTAGCATATATATACAACGCAGCATGTATAACGTTATAATTGAAAGAGTGCTGAGTGTTACCAGAAGTTCGTAATTCTGGATTAATTATTGCCTGGAAGCTTAACAACTTCTACAACATTCAGATTTAAAAGGTCCTCAAATACCGAAGACCGAATTAAAAATAAATTACCATCACTTCGTTTTTCTGCAGTGTTTTATCTCGACGGCAATTAAACGAAGAATTCCAAGTTGTTTATTTTGTACTAGCATCGAAAACGAGATGTCAGAATTGAACGAGTACTAAGCGTTAGCAGAAATTCGTATTTCTGGATTAACTATTGGCTAAAGGTGTAATTATTTTCAATAAAAGGGTCTCCTTAACCTATAAAGCAATAAAAAAAAAGTTGCCAACAAATAAGTTATGCCATTGTGAATGCCGAACAAAAATTGGTTTCGAGCCTCAAAAATCAAATTACGGGTGCCGATTTCCGAATAAAAAAACGACGTAGGCAGATCCAATTTGATCACAGAGGCAGATTAAAGAATAATCTCGGAACATTGGTGTCGTACGATATATATACTACTGTTCAAAATTGATTTGTAGGTATTTACGTACAAACTGGTAACGATGGACCACGCCGCGAGCAGTTGGGAATTGTAATTATACCGATAATAATTACAATCGACACGAAACCAAATCGTGTACAGTATTTAACAGCGGAAATACATAGCCCATATAGAAGGAAGGTTCACAGGAATAAGTTTGTATTTGATAATAATAAAACATTGGGTATTGAAGGTTTTTGTGTCAGGAAAATGAAAGCCGAAACAGCTTATCTTTTTCCAAACCTACAGTAGAACCTGTAGTAATGATTACGAAATACTAATACAACAAGTAATATAGTCACATTTATAAATAAATAGCACCGAACCACCTTTCGGTCGAGTCTTGCAACATTTCAAAAGGCAACGTATATTTTATGTAGAGAGTCTATCGCACTGCTAAATATTTAATAACTCTCTATGACTTAGTTAAGCGTCGGCGAGGCAATGAATAGATAGACTATACATCCGAAGTATAAATTTCCATTCCTATAAACTATTAAATGGCGCAGAAATTGTCTATAAACCATGAGCCATTAGGTCCATATTTCAATGCTTCAACAAGTTAATAAAGTTCAGCAACAGTCGCCCGAAGCGGTTAAGTGGCAGGCAGAGAAATCTACTTTATTCTTAAGTTTGTTTACATAGAAAAGCTGCCTACCTAGCGAAATTTGTGATTAAGAACTTCGACAATCGTATTGGTGAAAAAGGGAAAGCGGTTCTTTTTTGTTACAGTAAAAAAAAAACTTTTACTCTATTCGATTTTATTACGTGCGCTAAGAATGTAGGTAGGTTCATTATTCTCGAAAACAGAACCGAAGAAAATAACATAAACAAACAATGAAATCAGTCTGCGAATGCTAAATTGAGCAGCCGATTTTAACGATCTTTTATTTTGGGACATGAATGACAAATCTTTGCCGACATTTTCATCGTATTCGCCGGACGGTGGGTCCGGGCGAAGTTTATACAAAGCGGATAGGAATAGGAATACTCGGGGAAAGTAATTTGACATATTACACTGGAGATGAGACTACCTAGGCAGCAAAGTATGTGAAACTTCAGGGGGTGGTTAAAATAAGAGTAATACGTCTGGATCACGGGAAACGGAGATTCTGATTCGCAATACACCATCAGCCACCCACTCTATGCGGGGTACATATGAGCTCCCGGTACTTTGTAAATATTTCAACGCAGCACCGGCATAAAAAGTAACAACGGCGTCCATCCCTTGCTCGCGAATGCGTTCATAAAATTGATTAGTATTTAATATTTACTCTCTCTCTCTCTCCCTCTTTTTCTCTCTCTGAACGTAGAGCGTATGCAACTTTAACAGACCGAGCAAAACGAACGCTATTTAATGAGCTGTGGGGAGTTTTTAAACGTTTGAAATGGAGTCCTTCATTAAAATGTAATATTGTCTAAGAGTAAACTTCCGATGAGAGCGATTGTGAAGGGAGCAAAAATATTTATATAGAGTGTTCGAAGAGATAAATGGAATTGATTCGGCGCCCGAAGAATAGTTTATTTTTAATTAACGATATAATAATTCATACGATCCCGGGCATATTACAAAACGGGACGCGAGTACAGCCGCCGACAGTCACGGAGCCGGGTCCATTTCCGCCGAGCACCTAATGCCTTCCCTGTATGATAATTATAATTAATTGGAACACCTGTATAATGAATACATTCAGGTCACGTATACTAAAGTTCTTATGAGCACTCTGAAGTGATACTGAATCTACAAGATTTATGGCGAGTATGTAAAATAAAATTAAAACTGAGTAATGAAAGAAAAAATATTGCATAGGGGTTTCCGGAAGAAAAAACTTAATATTCGAGTCTCCTATGTCATAGAAAAAACTAATTCTCTGTAAATGTATAAAACTATGACTTGCGCTCGTCAACTTTGCTGCTATTTAATTAAAACTCCAATAAAAATAAAATATAAAGACCTTTCTCGACACAAAACATATCCAATTGCAATTGCAACACGTTACCGCACTGCTCTCGGCCGCACAGGTAGTAATAAAAAGCTATTGGATATTTTTTTTTTGTCACCATTGTCGCAACAAAGCAGTCGAAACGATCGGAATAAAATAAAAATAAATATTAAACACGATAAAATCTGACGAAAAAAGGTTCGTTTCTTTATTTTTGCTTCTAATGTGAACAAATATAAAATATAAAACATATGAAATTTATCTTTAAATAGTGATATCTGAATTATTTAAAGATACATTTTATATTTAGTATTCAACATAATGTATAATATTATTTGTCATGCCTCACTGAACCAAGTAATTTTTCTCATGCACTATTATTATATCCTTAAAATATACCTATATAAGTATGTACTTTCACGGGTATGGTGTTGATAAAAGGCAGAAAGTTGCTCCTCTACAGTCGTTGAAAATAGTACAATAAATCCGTCAGGGGTATCTCACAGCACCGTGAGAAGAATAGACCCGGCAACACAATGGACGCCTTCTTCACGTCAAAAATGTGAATTAAAATATAAAAAGATACGGTTTTGATGCCGGCGAACATTTTCAGGATAATTCGACATGCAACGTTGTCTAGACGACCACAACCCAACTACGGCACGAAACGTGCAATATTAAAATCGCCCGTTACAAATCATTCTATTGCAAATGTCACACGAGCATATCATTACCCTCCGAATGAGACACTTCCAAAGGAGGTGTCGCACCCGGTGCGGAGTTAATTAAACGGACCGATTAAATAATTATGGAAGTTTTCGACTAGTTCCGTGTCCCTGTTGAATATGTTATAACGAATTATAAGGCGGCACGTTGATGGTATAGGAGGCTAGGAAATTATATATAACACTTATAACACTATGTCGCAAAGCTTAATTACTCGCGTCACCATTGAACATTCGCGTACATTATTAACACCCGCTACACAAGGCAAATAATTGTTAACCCCTTTGGAGCGAAATTGATTGGCAAACATTTTTTTCTATAACGTAAAAAAATAATGAACATACTCTGCTTGTTGCTTCTGCTGATCGATCTCACTACCGTCCTCTCGTACGCGGAAACCATCGTCTCGGAAGTCATTATTTACCAAAATATAGCAAACAAATAAGAAATCAAAAGCACACTATACACTGTAGTAAACCGAAACAACGTCAATCATATCAAGGCGCTGCACGAACGAGAACATTCGACGGTAAAAAGTTAGCAACTTGTCGCAATACGACAGAGACTAAACGTGAACACGTAAAGGGGAATGTGGTATAATAAATAAATTAAAACATAAGCCGGTGCGGTGGTACAAAGTCACCGGACGAATTTCTCATCGGGCGTGTAATATTATTAATTCCGTAAGGGTCGCTCATTAGTCAATCTATCAAATGATATCGCGTGCGGTAGGCATTCGAGAGAACAAACAAGCAATGTTCATACATATAATACATCGCGTCACTTAATTGGCGCGCCGGCGCTATACTGTTGTTTGATAACTTGTGTGTCGCCAGTCGGAATGGCGTGTGGAACAGCGCACGGGCTTCAGCGGCGACGTTACTTCAATGGCCTCTGCCCTTGATGTGCTTGCGTCTAATTAAAGTTATAGGATCAATAGCCGACGACTCGAAATTCAGTAACTGTATTCCGCCCGTCTAACGCACGCTGTACTTCGGTGAATTAGTATCTCGTAGACTAAAACAGGTGCACGCGGAGCATCGATTAAAACGGTAACAACTGAAGCGAAATAGCTATAAATTTAAAAGTTTGCTTCGCGAACACTGTTCAAATACTCGAGCCTCGCGGGCCCACAAGTGAGCTTCAAAGCTCTGTTTACGAATTTATGATAAAATATTAAATTTCAAAACGAGTGAACGACAGGGGTGTTGCCGCGTAGTGGCGTTGTACAAAATTTTCCACCCCCAGCCCGTCCCTAGGCATGAATAACTTTAAACAGATTATAGTAACGACAAACCGCAGCCAAAACTTTAATCAAATAAAACATTAACAATTGAATTTCGAACCTAATTTAAAATAATATATTCTTGCGTCGTCTTGCATCCTTTTTATACTTATCAATAAAATTAATGAAACTGTCGCTTAAGCATAAAATTTTACATTCGCCGATGCATATAATGCGCCTTCCAATTTTTCAAAGCAATAAAAATATTACAGTGCAAATTAATTTGCCCCTATATAATAATTAAATAAAATACAGCATTGATATTAAATATAAAAAAGGCGAAACCTAATCCATCCAGGGCTGCAACATCATACATGTAAACAATCATTACCTGTTTCGTTGACTTTTACAGCTGTATAAAAATATATAGCTGCTGTTTCATGTTTTTATGGTCGAGCGAGTTTAGTTACGGATCGACTTAGTATTTGGATCATCTCTGACTGGCCCGCCGCTCGTTCGAGACGTCCACCGCCTATCAATCATTCGGGACAAGCGCGATGAGATGCACGCCTCTTAGGCGAAAATCTAATTTAAAATGGTCCACCAACCGCAAACCGGTAATTTGTTCGAATATGAACGCGTTCGTTGTACAGTGCGTTTGCAATTAACGCGCGGCAACCGGCTATCACTGAGTAAACGCTTAAATCACACACGAACAATAACAACATACACAACTCGGTATAACATACAAAGTTACTAGGATCTACTCACCGACGGTGCTACAATGATTGATTCACTGAATAAATGTCAACCGGCACGTCAATGTGGACACAGATTGTGAGGTATTTGAAGGATCATTTGTAAAGTGAAAATAGTCGATGTAAATTTTATTCAACGCTAAATTATCAGTTAATAACATTTCGAGTACAGTGTATTTTTAAGTGCCCTCTCATTTTATTGGAAACGCCGTCTCGCTATTACATCAAAAGCTTTTGGGACGGATTAAGTAAATTAATATTATATTTCTCAATACTTCTATAACTACTTTCGGAACTCTTCAGTTGTTCTTAAAATAAACTTACATTTTAAAGATGTAGCTGAAGACGTTCGACGGTACTCGATAAATTCCGAAGAATTTATTATTATAAATACGAATAATTTAAATTACAAAGTATACCTTAAAAGTATAAGACTTTTTAAAATACCAATCTTAACATTCTGTTCGCATACAACATCATTCGCCATGAGTTACTTAGGACAATTCAATAACTCTCTTAATTTATATTCAATGAGTCACAATCCGCACCGTAATATATGGGACCGAAGGCAGATTGATAGTAATCAGAAGACGTACAGCCGATGAATATTATGTAACGGGACGGCTTACTCGTACTGGCGTACTCAAATATGTGAAACAAATATTTACCTACGGGGGTCGTTGACTTGTGCAGCATTACGCTAACGCGACGGTTTTTTAAGAAACTTTAGTGCAGTTACAACTTATCTGATGTTTATTATCAGTAACGTCTCATCATCGAGTTAAACGCAGCGCTTATAGGTCAAATGCAAATAAGACTGCCTTGTGTTTCGTTATTTTACTGGTGGTCTCTTGTCGCTTTACGCTTAACGACAAATCGCGAACGTCGTAAAGCCAGTTTTGAATATTTAATAAACACAAATAAACGATCCCGGTTTGAGCGATTCATTTAAGGTCAGCGGTTTTTAAAGTTCATGCGGTCGCAAGAGATTAAAACGAGCATATTAAGGGCTAGAATAGAACATGAATGGCGGGAACGACGATGTCATTGAAATGTAGTCATATCGATCGACCGAGTGTTTTATTACAAAATTCGTAGTACGGGGAAAGTTTAAGAAGCGCTGTGATTGTGCGTGCTTATGCTATTGCGTGACATGTAGTCGTCTAATGAATAATAAGCAGCGCGGCGGCGACTCGCTGCTCATTCAAATCCATCCACAAAAGGCAATATTCTTTTTAGCATAAAACGCCGGAACGTCAGCTTAAATCGCCCACAATATTGGCCACGGTTCGCATAAATTTTCAGGGACGCTCGCTCGAACAGAGCAAGCACCACGAAACGTATCGGTTACCTAGATACGGGCCGGCTGGGCGTTCACGGTACACGCCAACCTACAATGTCACCGTTATACGCCATGGCGAAAACCGGTTCGCGTGATGTCGTCGAAACTATTATTTTAATTACTTTCATTGTACATACACTGGTGGCATTAGAGCTTCGTGTTACGTTTTCACGTAACAGATTTAGTATCAGAGTTACCACGACGGACGGGCACCGTCTATCGACCGCATTCGGAACGATAACGGTCTGTCCGGCACCTCGGTAATGACTTTCCAAACTATTCAAGATACAAATACGTCTATGTATGTATAAATATGGAGGTCATAATTACACACTCGCAGTGGAATATCGATAAAAGCGGGCCACCGGCTCGGTACGTGCATAATGAAAGGCGGCTGTAAAATATGCTTTGGGCGATTTCGATCCGGCGCATACTTTTAACGGCCCGAGCGGGGGCTATTTATTCTTTTTCTCGAAACCAATACTGGGCTTGCTACTGAGCACGGGATGTGACGAAGTCGGCTTGCGTTTCGGATGAGTGTGTGGTTGGGGGATATTTGCGCGGAGTGCGCGAGTACGGTGCGTTATAAATATTAATTCAGCGGTTCAGCGTTCTCCGATGCGGCGCTTATTTCGTATGAAATGACCGTTCCTCGACCGCTCGGAGCGTGGCTTCAAGATGCGGCGGTGGCTTCCGTTTTCATTCTTTAAAATCATTGGCCATGACGTGATTCGCCATTGTCGCCGGCACAGCTACGTGAACAGCCTAAGAAAGGACTCACAGAGCCACCTGCCAACATATTTGTCCTTTATACATAGTCCTATCAACATTAATATTAATGGACTCCATCTTCCGCGATTGTCTTTTTTTTTCCGTTAATATAATTAATCTATTCATCGCGTCAAAAATGTGTCATCTGTTGGGTTCAATAGTTACTTGAGGATGCCGTGTGGTCGAAGTTTGACCCCAATTCATTCAACTTAATTAGAAAGTTATATCTACGAGAGAGCTTCGTCAAAAAGTCATTGCACACTATATTTTTTAATGTAATAAAAATTGATATCATATTTTACACTGACAGCGTGATTGTAAATTACGATGTGTTCTTTTATATTATTTAATGCATTAAAAACCATTATTTTATTAATCTATTTAATGCATATTGACAAAAACAAAAATTGATTAGCTGCCTCGACTGATCTTCAAAGCTAAACCTGATATAAAAAGCTTACGTATGAAATTAAAACTTCCCTCCACTTAAAAGTTCCGCTTAACTTGTGAAATTATTAAGTATGCATATTGAACGTCTCACCCAACTTTAGCTAGCGCCGTACACGCCGGAGCGTGAAAATACAATTGCGACTCTAAAGCCCGGATGCTTCGGAGCGATTTTGCGAAACGCCGCATTTTTTTCCTCCGTTATACCATGTATATATATATATATATATATATCATGCATACAT